>QRFB01000680.1:36910-83654 GCA_008931105.1 Oenanthe javanica
TGCTTGAAAATTTTGTTTACTAGCCTTTGATAGGTGGCCCCTGCATTCTTTAACCCAAAGGCCATAACGAGATAACAAAATACACCAAAGTCAGTGATGAAGGATACCTTAGCAATCTGATCCTCGTGCATTCGGATTTGATTGTATCCACTAAAGCCATCCATGAAGCTTAACATCTCATGTCCCGCCGTGGCATCTATGAGGGCATCAATCCTTGGGAGGGGGAAACAATCCTTTGGGCATGCATCATTCAAATCAGTGAAGTCGACGCACATCCTCCACTTTCCATTGGATTTCCTGACCATTACAGGATTAGCAAGCCATTCGGGATATTGAATTTCTTTAATGAATCCAGCCTTCAAGAGCTTTTCCACCTCTTGCTTTATGGCTTCCTGCCTTTCTGGAGCAAAATTTCTCTTCTTTTGCTTCACCGTTTTTCGCTGTGGATCCACGTTAAGTTTATGAGTGATCAGTTCAGGGTTAATTCCCGGCATATCAGCGGCTGTCCAAGCAAATAAGTCTCCGTTTTCTTGCAAGAACTTTGTCAATTTTTCTTTCATAGGCTCTTCTAATGAGGCCCCAATATAGGTGACTTTCTCTGGTTCTCCTGGAACTAAAGGAATTGGAACCAAGTCCTCAGCTGGTTTCCCCCTTTGTTCTTCGTTTTCTCTTGAGTCCATGTCCTCTATTGGTAGGACTTGCCCCCCGGCTCCATCGGGTCTCAGGGCTGCCACGTAGCAACTTCTCGCCATTTTCTGGTCTCCTTTCTCCTCCCCAACACCGTTTCTGGTGGGGAACTTGATTTTTAAGTGATAACTTGAGGCTACAGCCTTAAAAGCATGCAAACCTGTTCTTCCAAGGATGGCGTTGTATGTAGAAGATGCTTTGACCACCAGAAAAGTTAGCATCTGAGTGACCTCTTTAGGTTCTCTTCCCACTGTCACGGGTAGTTGAATGGTTCCTTCTACTTTTGATTCCACTCCATTGAAGCCATAGATGGGAACATCCGAAAGGGTTAGCTGGGAATCGTTGTATCCCATCTTTACAAATGCATCATGGAACAAGATATCAACAGATGCTCCATTGTCTACCAGGACTCTCTTTACCTCTGAGTTGCCTATCAAAGGGGCAATAACGAGGGGATCATCATGAGGAAACTTTACCCCTTCCAGGTCTGAGTCATCAAAAGATATAACCGCCTCCGTCCTAGCACGTTTAGGTGCTTCTCCTACGACTTGCATAACTTCTCTTGCGTATGCTTTTCTTGAATTCCTTGAAGTCCCCGCAGCAGTGAGTCCTCCGAAAATCATATTAATAACCGGTCCTCTAGGTTGAGGATTCCTATCCCGGCCATCATTATTTTTTCTGTTATCGTCGTGCCTATCATGACTTCCATCCTTGGTGTACTTGGAAAGTTTTCCTCTCCTGATAAGGAATTCGATTTCATCCTTCAATTGTCTGCAGTCATCCGTATTATGCCCGGTATCCCTATGAAACCGGCAAAACGCATTCTTGTTTCTTTTCTCAGGATCAGACTTTAAGGGTTTAGGCCATCTCAAGTCTCGATCTCTTTCAATATCCATAAGGATTTGACTTCGAGGTGCATTCAGCCTTGCATATTCAGCAAATTTTGGCCCAAAGTTATTTTTCTTAGGAGGGGATTCGGAATCCTTATCCGTTTTGGAGTACTTGTCTCGGGCGTCATATTCTTGATCACCCTTTCTCTTCTTGTTATTATTCCCATGTGTAGCCACTGATATAGTGGTTTTCTTCATGCTTTCTTCTGCCTTGATGTATTTCCCTGCTCTGTCTTGGAGAAGAAGCATATTCTCCGGCGGATGCTTAGCTAGAGATCTCTTGAAATAAGGATCAGTCGTCCCCTGCTGTAAGGCTATCATAGCCACCTTCTCATCTAAGTCTGGGACTTTCAAGGCTTCCTTGGTGAAGCGGTTCAGGTAGTCCCTCAGGGATTCGTTCTTTCCTTGCTCCAGATTCATGAGAGAAGCCGAGCTTTTTTCGTGCACTCTTCCACTTATAAACTGGCTTATAAAGGCCTTACTGAGTTCTTTGAAGGATCCAATGGAGTTGGGCGGCAACCGGCTGTACCAACGTTGGGCCATGCCCCCCAGGGTTTGGGGAAACGCCCTACACTTCACAGCATCATTGATAGGTTGTAGTAGTAATGCATTCGAGAAGGTCCTTACGTGATTAGCTGGATCGCCCGCGCCATCGTACACTTTGATGGTGGGCATCTTGAACTTACTTGAGATGTGAGCGTTCATGATGGTTTCGGTAAAAGGCGGTGTGGGATCATCAGGATCTCCGAGGGGCAATAGTTCAGTGGGGTCAGCCCTAGTAATTTCCGTTCTTCTCCCTCGCGGGGTTTCATCCAGTTCTATGACGTCGGGAGCTTCATACCTTGAGGCTGCCCTTCTATCCTGCCGATCTAAGCTTTTCTTCAATTCTTTGAGTTCAGCCTCGTAGGAAGCAATTTTCTGTTCTAGTGTCCTTCGGGACTGTGAACGCCGGCTTCCTGCGGGCTCTTTACCAGGCCTTCTTCTCCTAGGATTGACGTCAGTGTCTTCTGAGCTTTCATCATCAGTTGAGTATGGTCCTGAGAAATCACGGACATCTTCTCTACGCCCATAGTTTTGCGGGGGTTCCAACCCTCGGATGTAAAGAGGGGGATAAGCTTGGGAGATTCCAAGCCTAGGTTGGGCGACAGTGCTACTAGGGATAACAACAGTAGAAATTTGTGCGTGTGGAGGAGCAGTAGCAATAAAAGGAGTTTGAGTTACCTGGGATAGTGGGTTGGATCCAAGGACGATGTCCTCAGGATTGGTGGATTGGACGATCTCACTAAACGGACCAAGCCTTTGAGTATTAGGACCTTGGGTTCCAGCGGGAACAGTGGTGGTGACTGGGACCTCGGTAGTTTGAGTTTCATCAGGAGGGATGATAGCAGTCGGATCACCTGTGGTGGGGACGATGTCTCCTTCAGTTCGCCGTGTTCTTGCCATGGTTGATGTCGGCTTCCCACAGACGGTGCCAAATGTTATGGATTAAAAACTGGGGTGTAGTTAATGCGGTGTATGTCGGAGCTTAACGAGCTTTAATGGCTGCACTTGTGTTTCGTAGCTTAATTCTGCCTTCACAAGATGCCTACGTATCTCTGTTGGGTTTAGAGAATCAAGCCAAAACGTAGTTCTAATAACGAGGGGTTAGGTCCTTTATATAGACGTAGAGAGTCTAAGAATTAGAGTAGGTTTATGAACCTTGATTGATAAAGTATTTCCTAGAAGGATTCTGGATCCTTTGTAGAAGTAGTTTCCATGTAGGAATATGTTTCCCTATAATTGGACACAATTAATTAGCTGTATATTTAACTAATTAATTAATTACGAATTTATATAATCATTAGGGTTTCAAGCCTCATTAAATGGGCCTCTCTTTTTGGACCAAACTAGGTCTAATTAATGCCACATTAATTGTGTCCTTAGGGCTTACTTTTAGCCCATATCAGTTTTATAGAGAATAAAATTTTTGAGATTAATTCCGGAAAATTACCTGAGATGTAAGTGCTTTTTAGTATAAAATAGTAATAACATTTTTGTAATTACGTACAAATAATCTGTTGTAATGAAAATAACACAAACATGTATTTATAAATATATTCGTATATTTATATGAGAATATTTTTTAATCTCAAAATAATTATGTAAGATAACCTCAAGAACATTTTTTTGAAAAAAATGGATTTAATTTAATAATGAAAAGTCATACGGCATTTACAAAAATTATCGAGTCATAGATCAAATCGTCAGACTTCATACAGAGACAATCAAAAGATATGTTGAAAATTATATATTTACATGTACCCGTTTCACCACAACCGGCTTGAACAATCACCATAAATGCAATCCAATACAAAATTTCATCATTAAAGGAGAGAATAAACAACCTCACACCAAGTAGAGCAAATAAACTGAAATTGCAAACTGAAATTCCAAATAAAAAATTTAGATCTGAAAAACTAATTAGAAGTATTATATATATATAATTAAGCATAATTTTTTCTTTTACTTCACATTTCTCGTTTTTCATATCCAATTAAAATAGTAACAACTGAAAAAAAAAATTAAAATGAATAATTTTTCATATAATCACTATATATTCATTTACTATATTTTTGTGAAACAATCTGCCCTTTTCGGACTAATAATCTTAAAAAATTTAAAATATAAAATAATTTATTAATACGAAACTTCTATTACAGAGGTAACTATTACAAAAGCGCAACTAACATGACGAGTCAACAACTAAACTAAAATCTTCGACATTCAATGCACTTCATCTTCCTCTTACACCAAACTTGAAATCGTAAGTAATGAAATACACAGCTAGCAAGTAACCAATCGATCCAACTAGTCGGGTCAAACAACATATAATACATATAGCAAAATAATTTTCGATACGATAACTATACATAGAACATCCGATGCACTATCAGATTCTTATTCGATACGATACGATGACTGCACATAAAACAATAACTTGTTACCCATAATTAATACTAAGATCACTGCAACCCGGTGATAACGGTCCTAAATTTTTAGAAAACTACCACTACCACCCGGTGATCTCGGTCTTAAATTTTCGCAAACCATGACATAAATCAGAGTTTCAAAATTACTGTTGATACACAACATATACGTATAATACATATCACTTCAAAATAAAATCACCTAAGCCAAAATTTTATAATCAAATAAATAGATAATTTTGAAAGCACCAAAAAGATTGATCAGAAAACTTACCTCAATCTCGCAGACCAAGAATTCACAACATCCTAGAACATATATTTAATCCTTAACTCCCAATCGAAAATAACGCATCTCAAATTTCGAACGTCACCATGATTCCGAATCTACTCAGATCTGTATTTTACTGTTTTGTCCCTCCAAACGATGTTTTCTCGAAAAATTTAAAACACGAAAATTGTAGAGAACGAAAAGACCTTTCCGAAAAATTCAGAATCACTGAATTCCGATTAACAATGAATTTATTACGAATTTTACAAGATAGCTAATTTGTATAAAGAAAATCCTATGAATTTTAATAATAAAGATGAATAAGAAGAATCAAGATTTGTGTATAGAGAGAGATTTACAACTGTTAAGTCTTGGTGACTAGAAAAAATGTAAAAAAAATGAAGAGATCTTAATCTATATATAATGTTTTAAAACCCAACACTAAAACCTAAGATGATTCAAATTCGACCCATATTTGAAAGTCCGTTATTCTAATCTAATTCTATTTCCTAATTTTTATCAAATTTTAATCCCATTTTATTATTATTAATCTATTTTATTATTCTAAAAAATATGCAATATTACATACTACCCTCCTTAAAAAGAATTTGACCCCCAAATTCTCAAAATTTCTATACTCCAAAAGAACATCACACAATCTGAAAAGTCACTAATCACCCAAACTATCCACAGGTCAAGTCTAAAAACAGTCTACAGGTTTCGAACCTGGTTCTGATACCAACCGTAACAACCCGCCCTTTTCCGGATTATTAATCTTACAAAATCTAAAATACAAAACAATTTGTTAATACAAAACTTCTATTAACGATGTAACTATTATAAAAGCATAACTGACATGACGAGTCAATAACCAAACTAAAATCCTCGAAATCCAATGCACCGCATCTTCCTCTTATATCAAACCTGAAATTGTAAGTAATGAGTTACATAACCCAGCAAGTAACCAATCGATCCAACTAGTCGGGCCAAACAACATATAATACATATAACAAAATAATTTTCGATACGATAACTATTCACTTAACATCCGATATACTATCAGATTCGTATTCGATACGATACGACATGATGACTGCACACAAAATAATAATTTTTTACCCATAATTTATACCACGATCACTACAACCCGATAATAACGATCCTAAATTTTTAGAAAACTGTCACTACCACCCGGTGACCTCGGTCCTAAATTTTCACAAACCATGACATAAATCAGAGTTTCAAAATTATTGTTGACACACAACATATACGTATAATATATATCACTTCAAAATATAATCAATTAACCCAAATTTTTATAATCAAATATACACATAATTTTGAAAGCATCAAAAAATTTGATCAGAAAACTTACCTCAATCACGCAAGCCAATAATTCATAACATCCTAGAACATATATTCAATCATTAACACCCAATCGAAAATAACGCATCTCAAACTTCGAACGTCACCATGATTCCGAATCTGCCAAGATCTGTATTTTACTGTTTTGGCCCTACAAACGATATTTTATCGAAAAACTTAAAACACGAAAGTTGTAGAGAATGAAAAGTCCTTTCCGAAAAATTCAAATCACTGAATTTCGATTTACGATGAATTTATTACAAATTTTATAAGATAAATGATTTGTGTAACGAAAATCATACAAAATTTAATAACAAAGATGAAGAAGAAGAATCAAGATTTGTGTATAGAGAGAGATTTACAACTGTTAAGTCTTGGTGACTAGAAAAAATATAAAAAGAATGAGAAGATCTTAATCTATATATACTATTTTAAAACCCTACACCAAAACCTATGATGATTTAAAAATGACTTATATTTGAAAACCCGTTATTCTAATCTAATTCTATTTCCTAATTTCTCTCAAATTTTAATCCATTATTATTATTATTATTAATTTATTTTATTATTCTAAAAAATACAGGATATTACATACTATCCTCCTTAAAAAAAAATTGATCCCCAAATTCTCAAAACTCCTATACTCCAAAAGATCATTACACAATCTGAAAAGTCACTAATCACCCAAACTATCCCATGGTCAAGCATGAAGGCAGTTTACAAGTTTCGAACCTGGCTCTGATACCAATTATAATAGCCCACCCTTTTCCGGACTATTAATCTTAAAAAATCTAAAGTACAAAATAATTTATTAATACAAAATTTCTATTACAGATGTAACTATTACAAAAGCGCAGCTAACATGACGAGTCAATAACCAAACTATAATCCTCGAAATCCAATGCACTTCATCTTCCTCTTACACCAAACCTGAAATTGTAAGTAATGAGCTACACAGTCCAAAAAGTAACCAATCGATCCAACTAATCGGGCCAAACAATATATAATACATATAACAAAATAATTTTTGATACGTTAACTATACACAGAACATCCGATACACTATTAGTTTCTTATTCGATACGATATGACACGATTACTACACATAAAACAATAACTTATTACCCATAATTTATACCACGATCACTATAAACCGGTGATAACGGTCCTACATTTTCAAAAAACTGTCACTACCACTTGGTGACCTCAGTCCTAAATTTTCACAAACCATGACATAAATCAAAGTTCTAAAATCACTTTTGATACACAACATATACGTATAATACATATCATTTCAAAATATAATCACTTAACCCAAATTTTTATAATCAAATATACACATAATTTTGAAAGCACAAAAACGATTGATCAAAAAACTTATTTCAATCTCGCAAACCAAGAATTCTCAACATCCTAGAACATATATTCAATCCTTAACACCCAATCGAAACTAATGCATCTCAAACTTTGAACATCGCCATGATTCTGAATCTGCCCAGATCTGTAGAGAACTTAAAACACGAAAGTTGTAGAGAACGAAAAGACCTTTCTGAAAAGTTCAGAATCATTGAATTCCGACTTGCGATGAATTTATTACGAATTTTAAAAGATATCTTATTTGTTTAAAGAAAATCCTATGAATTTTAATAACAAAGATAAAGAAGAATAATCAAGATTTGTGTATAGAGAGATTTATAACTGTTAACTCTTGGTGGTTAGAAAAAATACAAAAATAATTGAGGAGATCTTAATCTATACATATATACTGTTTTAAAACCTTACATCAAAACCTATGATGATTCAAATTCGACCCATATTCGAAAACCCGTTATTCTAATCTAATTTTATTTCCCAATTTCTATTAAATTTTAACCCTATTTTATTGTTATTAATCTACTTTATTATTCTAAAAAATACAGGATATTACAATTTGTACCAGGCAAATAGGGTTGAATCTTGTCGTCACAACTCACAAGTGAACTACAAGGTTAGGAGGAGTCAAAATATAAGAGTCATGCCTTACGATATAAACCCTAGTTCCTAGACCCAAGTGAAGAATCATGTAATTTAGCTGAGTAAGCCTTTTGATGGCTTCACTATCAATTGATAATGACAATAAAATTAAAGAATATATGATTAATTTAGCGAGAGGTAAAATAAGGTGGATAGTGGAAGTAGGGCAGAAGAAGATTCCAGTTGTCTTGTGGTTTCGAAACTCCCCCAAATCCCTGATATTAATATATGCTCTATGACTTCTATCTTTGACCCTCATAAAGTAAAGGGCCTGAAAAAAGCCAGCCTTTTCTATTTTATTTTCTCAACTTTTCTCTTAATTTATTTCTTAACCTTTGATTATAGGTTATAAACATAATAATTGATCATCAACTTTCTTTGTGGAATAGTAAAAAGATTCAGAGAAATTATAAAAAATATTACTTTTTAAAAAAAAATTATGATTTTACTATTTTCTGAATTTATCTGCGAAAATATTGTTTTGCAACTAAAAATAATCAAATATAATTTTTATATATAATTTGTAATCAAATGGAATCGAATACAACTTTCTTTCGACAAAAAATTAAGTTAATTCTGATTGCATTTGAAGTTGATTTTAATTATTCCAGGTCTCATTAATTTGTTAACTATTGAACCAATAAAATTGAACCGGAAGAGTAACTAGTTAGTCATTAAGATTGTTTGTCAAATGTTTTTCACAGTTGTTTATCTTAACCGTTATAGTTTTTAGTCTCACTCTACGAAGATACTACTACCTTGTTATTGTCCTCCTAAGCTCTAGTAAAGTGAAATTAAAATATTTCAATAATTAATTTTTTTGCGATCCTATTTTATAAAAAGATGTATTCATATTTTTATAATGGATTGTATACATATTACTAAACAACTTACATATTTTATTGTACAATAAGAAGATGATTTGACTTCTTTAATAATATACTCCCTCCGTCCCGTTGAGTTGTTATCATTTCAAAATGGGGTGTCTGGCACGCATTTTAAGGTGAATTTTAAGGATAGTTCCATAATTTGTTTTTGAAATTTTATTTTTTTGTATAAAAATAGAACAATTCTATTTTTATACAAAAAAATTTTAAAAATAAGTTATGGAACTATCCTTAAAATTCACCTTAAAATGCGTGCCAGAAAGTGAAAAAAAGTGATAACAATTGGGTGGGACGGAGGGAGTATAATATACTCCCTCTTTTTTTTTATAAGCCGCTTTGACTTTGACACATATATTTAAGTGTTTTGATCGCATAATAAAATAATTATTTTTTAAATTTTTTTGAATTAAAATATGCAATTAATATTTTAATTCGAAAAAAAATTAAAAAAAATTAATTTTACTATACCGTCAAAGCACTTAAGTATGTGTATCAAAAATCAAAACGACTTATAAAAAATGGAGGGAGTGTGCATTAAAATATATAAACTTCTTAAAATATATATTTATATATATTTTAAATTTTATACAGTAATATTTTGCTTTAAAGTAATTATATTATTATATAAAGATTAGGTGTTTTATTCAGAAATTGTGAATTTCATCATACATAAATTTTTATAATTTATTTATCAAGCAACACTATTCATTTAGATTTATTATTCGTTCAAAATTTTAACCCCCAAAATTATTATTTAGATTTAACAAATGATCCCCTAGATTCAAATTCAAAGTCGTAATTTTGCAAAAATAAATAAATAATAAAAACAGTATTTTTGCAAAATAAAAAAACGTACTTTTGTAAAAAAAATAAAAAATCTATTTTCAAAAAAGCTCAAAGATTTACTAATTACAAAAGACTATATCACATTATAAATATAATTAAAATTAAAGGAAAATATAGAAATATAAATTAAATAATAAAAAACTGAACAACCGTCAAGTAGTCTTACATCATGAGCTAAAATATATGGACTTTTTATAGCGACAATCTACTATTTATATATAATCGCGAGAAGTTGTATATGTAATTTCTATTAAAAATATATTTGAAAACTCGATTATAACATATAACTTTTCTAAACAAAAAGTTACATATTAAAAGAGAAATTAGAAAAAAAATTTAATTATGAGATTTATCATCCATCACCCCTATAATACCGAGCAAAAAGTCCATATCCAAAAATATAGAAAGGTTTACATTAATCTTTGTTTTCCACTATTCTTTTTACTGAACCCTTTTCTCTTTTATTTTATGCAAGCGAATCCTCTATTTTATGCAAGCGAATCCTCTATTTAATGAATAAATTTATGGGGTTTTTTCAAAAATATGTTTTCTTAAAATACGAATTTTTTAAAATTTTAATTTTTAAAATTTCACCAGAAAATGTACTCTCTCTGTCCCACTAATTTATTTACGTTTCGGAGATAGGGTCCGTCACACATTTTAAGGTGCATATAAAGTATAGTTCCGTAATTTATTTTTACAATTTTTTAGTTTTGAATAAAAATTGAATGTTTAAATTTTTATTCAGAAAAAAAAATTAAAAATAAATTATGAAATTATACTTTATATGCACCTTAAAATGTGTGCCGGATCTCTTTTTCGAAACGTAAACAAATGGGTGCGACCGTAACTCTTTTGCAAAGTTGATTTGAATTGTACATGAATTAATCTTAAAATCAACTCTTTCAGAGGAATTTTATTTGAACTTGATTATCAAATTTGATTGGCAGCATATTTAATAAATAGGGAGGGTCTCCCCGATTTAAAAATAAATTTAACATATGTGAACTCTTATAGTCTTATATAAATTATTTATCAAATGCTAAGAGTTTCCTTCTTCTAAGATTTTAGGTGAATTTTTTTATATAATTAACACACTCGTGGAAAGGTACCATTAAATTAAAAAATTATTAATTTAACTGTTTTTATTTAGAATAGAACGTTGAAAGTTCACATATTCAATAATTATTTTAAATAAAATTTAGCGGACTGAGATAATAGAAGGAGGTCTTTTTTGTTCGTTAATGTAAGAAACCGGAGCCCACGAGGCTTGTCTTTGTAAAGTGATGTGTACATCTGTGGGCAATGCCTAATGTGGCTCTCGGTGGCAGACCTGCAATGAAAAAGCTGTCCTAAAGTTTGGTTGTTCGTTCCGTGACGGACCCGTAATAAAGTTTAGTGGGTTCCTGGCTTATATAAATATTTAAATAAATTTTTAATAATATTTTAAATGTAAAATTTATATAAATAAAAACATTTTTTTACATTTTTTAGTTATTTTCCATGAGATACAGATTTTTTAATATATATTTAAATTTATATTTGTACAAAAATTTATGTACTAATTTTTGTATAGTTATTTATATTAGAATTTTTAATTTTCTTAATATTTTTGAATTTTCATCTATTAAATTTTTAAGATTAATGATTTTTTGTATTATATTTTAATATAAACTTCATTAAAAAGTACTTATAATATTATTTTTATAGAAAGTTAAGCGGGTGTCTGGGCACCCATAACCTAGGCTATGGGCCCGCCCTCTTATGTCTTATGGCCAGCAAAAGGATGGAAAACGTGATAGAAATTGAGAAAAGTCGCTATAACTAGACGCCTAGACTTGTGTCGCTGTATCCAGTATACTTGTTATGTTTCTTCATATTAATAAATTATTAATAATTTATAGTTGTTTTAAAATTTTACATGAATTTATGTAGATTTGGTACAAGTCAGGAGAGTCGAGTTGAAACCTAAATACAATATATGTCTGAAACTTGAAACATTTAATAAAATATTATAAAATATTATGAATAAAAAACTAGGTACAATAACACGTGCCTAAAATGTGGTTTGCTTCACGGAGTTAGTGTTGTTCTTGTTTGGGGACTAAATCGGTCCTTACAAGATGTCTACATATCTCGACCCAACCGTGCTGAGAACCAATACAAAATGTAGTTCTTATTGATGATGCCTGCGGGACTCGGCGATAGTTATATATCACCAAGGTCGTATTGACTTGTATGTCCTTCAAGAAGAAAGCCAACACCCCTAAGGCTGATGAGTGATACACTTGGAACTTGATGGTGATACCCGTGAAGCCCTCGGGGCTTAATGTATGACGCCATAGTATGATGTCATCGGGGCTTGATGGAATCCTCAAGGCGTAATGGCTGATGCCTTCAGAATTTGATGGTGATATCCTTGGGTTTAGTACAGATGTTCTCGGGGAATGGTTGATGCCCATGTGGCTTGATGGTGATGCTATCTGGGGGATTGGTGATGAAACCCTCGATACTTGGTTGTTGCCCATGGGGCTTGATGGTGATGGCCTCGGGGCTTGGTTGATACCCTTGGGGTTTAATGGTGATGCTCTAGGGGCATAATGGGGATGCCCTCGGGGCTTAGTAGTGATGATGCCCTTGGGGCTTGGTTGATGCACATGGGGTCTGATGGTGATGCCCAAAGGCTTGATTGATACCCTCGGGGCTTGATTGATGCCTATAGGGCTTGATGGTGATGCCCTCGGACTTAGTGATGATACTAATGGGGCTTGATGGTGATACCCATGACTTGATGGTGATGCCACAGGGGTTTAATGATAGTTCCATCGGGGTTGGTTGATACCCATGGGGATTGGTTGATCCCATGAGGCCTAGTTGATGCCCTCGGGGCTTGGTTGATACCCTCGGGCCTTAGTAGTGATGCCCTTAGGGCTTGATTGATGCCCATGAGGCTTGATGGTGATGCCCTCGGAACTTAGTAGTGTCCTTAGGGCTTGAAGGTAATTCCCTCGAAGACTTAGTAATGCTCAGATCATGTGGATGAGGAACTAACTTCAGGACTATGGCTTTTTGTTGAACAAGATTCCAATATTCTGCGACAACACAAGTGTCATAGCTATAACCAACAATCTGGTTCAGNTGGTGATGCTCTAGGGGCATAATGGGGATGCCCTCGGGGCTTAGTAGTGATGATGCCCTTGGGGCTTGGTTGATGCACATGGGGTCTGATGGTGATGCCCAAAGGCTTGATTGATACCCTCGGGGCTTGATTGATGCCTATAGGGCTTGATGGTGATGCCCTCGGACTTAGTGATGATACTAATGGGGCTTGATGGTGATACCCATGACTTGATGGTGATGCCGCAGGGGTTTAATGATAGTTCCATCGGGGTTGGTTGATACCCATGGGGATTGGTTGATCCCATGAGGCCTAGTTGATGCCCTCGGGGCTTGGTTGATACCCTCGGGCCTTAGTAGTGATGCCCTTAGGGCTTGATTGATGCCCATGAGGCTTGATGGTGATGCCCTCGGAACTTAGTAGTGTCCTTAGGGCTTGAAGGTAATTCCCTCGAAGACTTAGTAATGCTCAGATCATGTGGATGAGGAACTAACTTCAGGACTATGGCTTTTTGTTGAACAAGATTCCAATATTCTGCGACAACACAAGTGTCATAGCTATAACCAACAATCTGGTTCAGCACTTCAGAACCAAGCATATCGATATCAGGTATCACTTTATCTGAGAGCATGTCATGAATGGAATTGTGGAGTTATATTTTATACCCCACAGAACAACAACTTGCAGACATCTTCACGAAACCACTAGATGAATCCACTTTCTCTAGGTTGGTTAGTGATCGAATTAGGGATGTTAAATATAAATTGATATATGTTTGCGAGAAGTTGAATGGATTCACAAGTTATTGTATGTTAATATCCAAATGGCTTGTGAATTCCAGTCTAACTAGTAGTCTCGGGCTTATAAATATCAATACTAGTTATCATAGGTATATCAGTTATGCTTTTGTGGTAATTAGTTGATATAACATAAGCAGTTGGTTACTACACCATTGTATGCAATTAACAAGCAGCATAACAGTCTGTGGTTTAGGATTACTTAGTGTATTTCAATCTATGAAATCAAGCTAAGGATTCTATATCAAACATGTTATGTTTTTCTGTGAGAAATTGCCAAGTTTGTATTGCTTATATGTTATGTGTTTTCTCACAGAAATCAATGTGTAGCAATTATTTTTCAGTAGTATAGACTTGCATAATAAGTTATCTGATTTATAGAATGCCGGTTTATACATTTGGATTGTGATTGGGTTGTTTTTAAATTTTTGGAAATTTCAAAAGTAACAAAAGGTATGAAACAAAAATTTTATTTCATTTTCCAAGAATTTAAAACACCACCCTTGTATATTATTATATAAGTTATAATATTTATTAAGTGTTTATGTGTTTTGAATAGAATTTATTTCAATTTATAGGTAATTTATGAATTAAGGTTATAAAATTTATATTCAGGGATTTTAGAATTTTAATTTAATAATTATTTATTTAATTGACTTAATGAAGATTCAAATTATTTGTTAAGTGTATTTTAATTATTTAAAATATTTTATCTGTTATGTTTATTTAAACAAATAATTTTAGTATATATTGTCTGTTTCTTATCAATCAGGATTTTTAGTTTTTGTTTGAGTGTCATAACAATGGGAAGTTTTAAAATTAATTTAGAATACCTCCGATTGTTATAATATTTAGGAGGTCCGATTGTTATATTACTTATTAGTTTATTTTATTTTACTTTACTTAGTTTTATTCTCTTTTAATCTCCGATTTTTAATAAGTTTATTGTAATTGGATAACAATCGGAAATTGGCTAGAATAATAACAATCGAGAATATTAACTAAATAACAATCAAGTGATTCTATTAGTGGGGCAACAATCGGGAGTATATTAGCTTTTTATTTTCTTTTATTTTTTGTCTGATTGTTAACGCACTAACACTATGTGCTCCGATTGTTATTTGCTTTTAGTATATATAACACTTACCTTTTTTCACCGATTGTTAACAGTCTACACCGATAGTTATACACAATACATACATGTCTCTAACAATCACAAATATCTTTCAATCTTCAACTCTTTTTAAAAATCTAAAATTTTCAAGTTGTAGATATGATCACAAAGAATATTTTGATACCAACCTTGTAAAGTTTGGTTTCAAAAAATATTTCAAGTAATTTCAAGCTTTGGGATTTTTTTTCTAGGGCTCATTTTTGATCAAAAATTTGAAACAAAAATAGTTTCACTGTTTAAATTTCTCCTAATTTCACATATATTATTTTCATAATTTTCAGCGAAGTTTAAATTTTTAGTATTTTTGGTTCGTTGATTAGTAATTAAATTCGGGATAAAATTGTGTAAGTTGAAAATTTTGATTATTTTTACTTGTTAAAAATGGTTGAAATTTTTTTGATTATTTTTACTTGTTAAAAATGGTTGGAATTTTTTATTTATTTAGAATGAATTTAGTTGTCGAGTACAACATTCGAGGCCTACCTGAACCCTATCAGGTATGGGCTAGAGTGTTACTCGAATATTCTCGGGTCCGATACGCACTAGTGATAGACGCAGTATTAAATCATAATATGTTACACGACTGTTACTGTTCAGCGTATGACTCGTCAGTCAATGATGAACTGACATTCTTTTTTACAGTTGCTAATCGGGTAATTAGGGTAACTGAACATGATTTTAACAGGATTCTAAGGTTTCCTCAAGATAATCTTGTTCCTAACCCTACCCCCGAACAATTAGGCCAGTTTTTCACTTCTATGGGATTTATTGATTTCAATTCTGAGGACTTGCGCGAGATGGGTAAGAACCAACTGCCAAAGGAATGAAATTTATTTTTCCACACGATCATCCAGTGTTTCTCGAGACAGGACATTCCTCAATTCTTCCAGATTCTAGGAATGGGTGTTGCACTCAACCTTAGGTTAAACTTTGGTCGTCTACTTTTGTCCAAGTTATTTAGCTTAATGAAATCTCCGACTACAAGTCAGAAATGTAAAATGTTTCTTTCCAAGATTTCTATAGATTGTCTTAAATGAGGTAACTACTAATGCTGACAAAATTCTATATGCTGCAAGTGTTACTTCTTTTTCGGCAGGCACAAGAACAGAATAACTAGTCAACTTCACAATAACGAAGAGTATGACAACCCCCTTGAAGCTGAAATGACAATATTTATGCAAGGGTATGTAGTAGACATGGAAATGAAAGACCCCCTAAGGCCAGAAAATATGGATCAAGTACCTGAACCTGAGCCTGAACAATAAGTGGCAGCTACTTCAGCAATAGAAGTGGCCCAAGAAGAAGAAGTTGCTCAGGTGATTGAAGACGTACAAATCTTAGAAGAAGGAGAATCTGTATCTGGTGGAGATTCAGTCGAACATGCAACAAGTCAAGACTCATATCATCTCAGCTCTCCGGTAGGTAGTGTGCTAGGTAGTCCTCATGGATCTGTCTCTTTGTTTATTGGTCTGGAAAATCTTGTAGATGACAGTTTCATGCAGCTTTCAACTGAGCCCTCAGTGGCTGTATGACAAGGCAATGAATCTGTAACCCAACAGATTCTATCCCATGCCCTAGAACCAAACTCTGATCTATCCTCATTTATTTCTTCACTCCTACCCCTAAAAAGAAAATTCTTAGATGAGGGAGATAGTGCCTCAGCAGCACCACATAAGGAATGTGAGGGATCCCTAACAGCTCTGCCTCAAACTAGAAGGAGATTAGTTGAGCCTGAGGTAACTGTTCAGCCTATTCTGCCACTAGTAGTAGATTCATACATAGAGCCTCCAACAATCTATAGTGTTACACATCTAGTAGCACACACCGAGGAGGAATTGACGGAATTAGCTACTTCTATAGCAGAACCTTCACAGGTAGATCTTGTGTCGGTCATGCCTTCACTTGCTTCAAGAGGCATCACTAATTTTTATTTCCCACTCATTATAGAGTCAAATGTAGTGACATCCCTGGATTTAACACTATTGTTGGTTGTAGATGACAGTTTCATGCAGCTTTCAACTGAGCCCTCAGTGGCTGTATGACAAGGCAATGAATCTGTAACCCAACAGATTCTATCCCATGCCCTAGAACCAAACTCTGATCTATCCTCACCTATTTCTTCACTCCTACCCCTGAAAAGAAAATTCTTAGATGAGGGAGATAGTGCCTCAGCAGCACCACATAAGGAATGTGAGGGATCCCCAACAGCTCTGCCTCAAACTAGAAGGAGATTAGTTGAGCCTGAGGTAACTGTTCAGCCTATTCTGCCACTAGTAGTAGATTCATACATAGAGCCTCCAACCATCGATAGTGTTACACATCTAGTAGCACACACCGAGGAGGAATTGACGGAATTAGCTACTTCTATAGCAGAACCTTCACAGGTAGATCTTGTGTCGGTCATGCCTTCACTTGCTTCAAGATGCATCACTAATTTTTATTTCCCACTCATTATAGAGTCAAATGTAGTGACATCCCTGGATTTAACACTATTGTTGGTTGTAGATGACAGTTTCATGCAGCTTTCAACTGAGCCCTCAGTGGCTGTATGACAAGGCAATGAATCTGTAACCCAACAGATTCTATCCCATGCCCTAGAACCAAACTCTGATCTATCCTCACCAATTTCTTCACTCCTACCCCTGAAGAGAAAATTCTTAGATGAGGGAGATAGTGCCTCAACAGCACCACATAAAGAATGTGAGGGATCCCCAACAGCTCTGCCTCAAACTAGAAAGAGATTAGTTGAGCCTGAGGTAAATATTCAGCCTATTCTACCACTAGTAGTAGATTCATACATAGGGCCTCCAACCATCGATAGTGTTACACATCTAGTAGCACACACCGAGGTGGAATTTATGGAATTAGCTACTTCTGTAGCAGAACCTTCATAAGTAGATCCTATTTCGGTCATGCCTTCACCTGCTTCAGGAGGCATCACTGATTCTTATTTTCCACTCATTATAGAGTCAAATGTAGTGACATCCCTGGATTTAACACTATCGATGGTTGTAGATGACAGTTTCATACAGCTTTCAACTGAGCCCTCAGTGGCTATATGACAAGGCAATGAATCTGTAACCCAACAGATTCTATCCCATGCCCTAGAACCAAACTCTGATCTATCCTCACCTATTTCTTCACTCCTACCCCTGAAGAGAAAATTCTTAGATGAGGGAGATAGTGCATCATCAGCACCACATAAGGAATGTGAGGGATCCCCAACAGCTCTGCCTCAAACTAGAAGGAGATTAGTTGAGCCTGAGGTAACTGTTCAGCCTATTCTGCCACTAGTAGTAGATTCATACATAGAGCCTCCAACCATCGATAGTGTTACACATCTAGTAGCACACACCGAGGAGGAATTGACAGAATTAACACCTCCAGTTCCTTTAAAGGAAGTTCTCTCATCCACTTGTGTAATAGGTGAGAGGCAACCCCTCGATAGAGCGAGGCGGGACTCCATTCAAGGAATAGATACATCAGTAGCGAAGCCATCTCAGGTAGATCCTGTGGTAGACATGCCTTCACAAGCTTTAGCTGGCATCACTGATTCTAATTTTCCACACACTATAGAATAAATTTATATTCTTTAATTAAATATAATAAAATTCATAAAATTTTGTGCTAGATTATAATAAACAATATATTCGATATTACATAATTATAATTATTAAATTTTGCACAAATCTAATAAAAATGTAAATATATATCGTAGAATTATAAGTTTTTTGGTAATCATAATAAAAAATTTGCGTTAAGATATTGTTGTGAAGGAATTTGACCAACACCCCTAGTAAATATGTTGATAATAACATTGATCTCAACTATGAAACAGGTTCACAGCCGAGCTTCCACAGTGCGTGGGAAGGTGAATTTGGATTATGTTTGAACCGAATTTGTCAGTTTTCTATTGAATTAGGGGTGGTGCATAAGAACAATAAAGAGACAACAGGGAAATAAATTACAAGAACTAGAAAATGAAATGGTATTGAAATTACTGAAAGATAAAATACTGAAGGAAATGCATAAGGAAAATACAGAAAAGAAAATATACAACACTAGTCTGCCTTTTCTCTCCTTCAAGTTATGACATACAACACTACNTACAAGACTAGTCTGCCTTTTCTCTCCTTCAAGTTATGACATACAACACTACTCTGGACATGTGTCACAACTTGGTTGACTGAGAGCTCATACCGTTATGACACGTGATTCTAAAAAGATGCTGAAGAATAATCAGAAAAACGACACCGTTAACTTGTCTCCTCTCATTGTTTAATTTAAATAAATTAATTATAACTATTTTAACTAGTTAGCTGAAATAGTTACAATGCCCTCTCCTTATACAATCATTAACCTCAAGGATTGAAGTCTGGAAATTATTCCATAATCAAAGCATCATCCTCCCATATAGCATCTTCAGGTGTTGAGTGAGTGAGTGGATCAATCATTGTACTACCGGACAATTGCCTCTCTTTATTGTTCTTCTTTCTAACAACTGGTAAGGATAAACCAAGAATCTACCTTCCGGACCTAACTTGGGTAAATTAGTAGTGATAGTGTACTTCGTACTGACTCGTTTCTTGAGGAGGCTCACATGAAAAACTGAATGGACAAGGCTACCAGGAGGGATGAGTAGTTTATATGCCACAGGCCCCACCTTCTCTACCACCTGGTATGGGCCAAAAAAATTATGAGCCAACTTGAGGTGTCTCCTTATAGAGATTTGCTTGTATGGCTATAATTTGAGGAAAACCCAATCCCCAACATTTAAACTAATTTCTTTTCATTTCTTATATGCATAAAACTTGTATATATGTTGGGCTTGTTTGATAGCCTCTTGTAGCAGTGTATTCATAGCTTTTCTTTTTACTTGAAAATCCTCCATGGTTGCATTAGTAGTTCTATAAACTGTGGGCATACATATTTATCGAGGCTTAACTCCATATAATGCTTCAAAAGGACTCATTTTGATGGTTGTGTTGTAAGAAGAGTTATACCACCATTTCGCTAATGGAAGCCACTTGCACCATTGCTTAGGTCTACAACTCACCATGGCCCTGAGATATTGCTCTAAACACATGTTCAATCTTTCAGTTTGACCATTTGAACGAGGATGGTATGCAATACTTAAGTGTAATTTGGTACCGGCCACAGAGAACAACTCCTTCCAGAAAGAACTAGTGAAAGTTCGATCCCTGTTAGAGACAATAGTCTTGGGCATGCCATGTAATCGGTATATAATGTCTAAGAAAACCTATGCAACTTGTGTAGCGATGTAAGGATGAGATAATGGTATAAAATGGCCCATTTTGGAGAGTTTGTCCCCAGATCTAGGGAGGACCTCAATGAAATCTAAAGAGATATCTTCCCATACTTATTCGGGTACAGAAAGTTGTTGAAGCAGACCACCTGGAAATTGCATACCACTTTTAATCCTCTAGCAAATATCACATGAGGAGACATATTCATTCACATATTTTCTCAAATTATGCCACACAAAAAATTGAGAAATCTTTTTGAATGTGGTTTCCTGCCCAGAGTGACCACCGTAAGGACTGTCATGACATTCCCAAATGATTTTACGCCTTATATCACCTTGTATTCCCACATAAATCTTGTCTGCAAGTTTGAGTATGCCTTTTTTATACTGATATTACTTGTACTTGTCATCCTTGGCGAAGATGCCAGTCATGATAGCTTGAGCCTCACTATCATTATGATAACTATTTGTAACCTCATTGTTGGTCCCTGATATTGTAGAAGAGGGGTTGAATGTAATATTTGATTCTAATCGTAGAATTATGGATTTAAAAATATTACTTTAAATTCTCATGAAATATTAATTTTAATGAAATACGGTTCAAGTATAAGATATGATTTCAACTTGAAAAGTATTACAAAATTAATATGTTGAAATTATAAATAACTGTTTAGAATTTTAGAACGATTTTGACATGAATTATTCTAAGATAACAATTATAATTAAAACCAGTACAAAAAGTATGTGAATATTACAATCAAATAAATTACTGAATTTGAGTATTTTTTCAACTTCGAATTATGAAGACTCTTGCCTCATATTTATAGAGGATGAAAGTTGATANAAAACCAACACAAAAAGTATGTGAATATTACAATCAAACAAATTACTGAATTTGAGTATTTTTTCAACTTCGAATTATGAAGACTCTTGCCTCATATTTATAGAGGATGAAAGTTGATATGACTTTCTAGACCAAGACATTTTTTAGACTTTATTTAAGCTGTATGACATTTGAAAAACACTTGTATGACTTTTAAAAAAGCTCGGTGTGACTTTTGAATATCATTCGGTATGACCTTTTTTAAAGCAGCTTCTGTATGACTTTTTTTTTAAAGTCATCTTCGGTATGACCTTTTCTGCATTGGCTCGGTATGACTTTTCCAAACAACAGCTCGGTATGACTTTCTTCAAATCTACTCGGTATGACTTTTAAAATAGCAGCTCGGTATGACTTTTCAACGGCTTGGTCGGTATGACTTTTCAACGGCTTGGTTGATATGACTTTCTGTTTAAGCTTTTATGATTTTCTTTTCAACAGAATTTTGGTATGACTTTTTCTTATATAAGCTGATATGACTTTTAATATAGAATTCAGTATGACTTTTAATATAGCCTAAAAAGAATTATTAAAAAGTCATATTAAGTTATATTTTTTTATAAAAAAATAATTCTATTTAATTTAATTAAATAATTTATAAATTAAATTAAATTCAGCTTGAATTAATATAATTAAATAAATTAAATAATTAATTAACATTTGATAATAGAATTAAAATACTATCTTGACTTGTATAACCTTTTTGTTAGCTCCGAAATCTTTCCGTCTTTTCTCTGTGTTCTGTCATAAAATCACTTGTACTTTTTGATGACGAATCTTCACTGACATTGTAGAAACCCTGTGCACTAGTCTAGTTCACGGATGTCTAACTTCAATGTTGATTCTCATTTCTGCTGTAGTGGTCTTTATATCTTGTTTTGTCCTGTCTTGCCTTCTTTTCTTTTTTCTCTAAGTTTCTTCTTCTGAAATCTTTCTGTAGTAGGCACTTAAAACCTTCTGTATCTTCTGAACTCCTTGAGATACTACTCTTTTATTTTACACCGACGTTTGATCATATAAATGAACTTCTTCCAGTGTTGAGTAGCAATCTTGTCAGAATTCTTCTGATATTTTGATTCTTCGTGTCTAGTTGATATTCTTCATCTTGATTCATGTTTTAATATTTATTATTTACTTCACTTTCTTAGTGAGTTGAGTTGTCATCTAATTATTACAAATAGGCCTAGACATATTCCTTTTAATCTCCCCATATTTGTTGTTAAACATTTAACACACAAATTCTAGAGGATAACTCAACTAACCAATAAGAAAATAAATTAAACATTAAACTATGTAAATAACAAAGTATTTTATGGATCATATAATACATTTCCAGATTTCATAATTAAACTAGAAATGAAAGATGAAAGACAAATCTTCAAGTTAAATCATCTTCACTTCTCAAACTCATCACTACTCCCCCTTAGGATGACAGGGATGAAGTCTTGTTCTCTTCTTACTACTTCTCCTCTGTTTCTCCAACTTCTGTCTTCACTTCTCACCCAAGGTGAATTCATTTTCCCCTTACGTGAAATACTTCAACACTTTTCTTGTTCAACAATTCTCCCCCTTAGATCTTGTTCAACAATTCTCCCCCTTAGATCTTGTTCAACAATTCTCCCCCTTAGTTGAGTAATCCTCTTCAGAAGAAATTTCTTCCCCCTTAGTTGAGTAACATTAGAAATCTGTAACAGGGAATTGGGAATTAGATTTGGTAATTGTGCTAGTGTGTGATTTTACTTTGTGTTTCTGACAAGTGTTTCGCTCATATACTCTCTAAGTGTTTCACTCATAGAATATATATTTTCACTCTTTCTCACTTGTGTTTCACTCTTTTCTCACAACAATATTTCTCTCTCAGTACGGATGACACAGTCTTCTATACCTGCGAGAAAGATCACCATAGCCCCTTCAAGAGAGGTCACTGGTGGTGCAATGGGGTTTCGTAAATTCCCGTCCTCAATTGACTCTATTAAAATATTTGATTTTGAAAACTGAATTGCTTCAGGAATAGATTCAATGAGTTGCTGATCATTTAAGATGACTTATTCCATTAGGAATCCAGATATGTTCCATCTGAGGAGGGAGACAATGATCTATAATGTAGCAAATGATCCAAGTTTCCTCTTGACGCCTGTGAATGCATGTTGATTTAGTCAGAATCATCAATAATCCTTCCTTCCTTGATATGGAAGTTTAGAATAATTGTTTCTGTCAATTCATCCTTAGTTTGTGACAATCCTTACAGTGCATTTGAGTATATACATTTATGGTTTGCAGTGTTTGAATGTCTCCAGATGAAGTTGACTCTTTACAAGTGGCATTGGCTGACAAGCCGAATTCAATAGACTCACTCTATTGAGAGAATGAACTTAGTAACAATTTTGCCTTTTCCAAGTCTGTACCCTTTTGAGAGAACATAGATGAGCTAACAGTTGTCTCAGTTTATATAGTTGAATCACCTTTCTGGAGACAGAGCTATTGGTTCACTCACATCACCAACCTTATCAAATGTACTCAAGGCATTGACTCCCTCATTCTTAACAATTAGGTATTCTGTTTAATGGTTAGAGAGATGGATGTGATAGTGTTTGTGTGTTTGGTTCTAAGATCTTTGATAGAGATTGATGCCAATGATTAGGATCTAACTATTAGAAACTATTGGTTGATCAAGCTCATAGATCTTTCCTAAGACTTCCTCTTGGAGTCCACTTCTCAAAAGTGACGAAAAATAATCAGCACATTTTTATTTATGTATAGAGAATTAAAAATAAAAACAAATTTAATCAAAATAAAGATGCCAATTTGTATTTAAAAATAAAAATAAAACTACACACACACATATATATATATAACTAATGATACTGATATGGGTAAAAAAATAACCGTAAGGAAATAATCAATATAGCATTTATTATTTCATTTATTAGACCTAGCATGGTCCATAGGCTTGGGCCCTTGAAACGAACAAGGAAAATAAATCCTAGGATCAACTGGATTTGTAATCCAAGGGACAATTGGATTTGTAAGTCCAGCCCACAAGCTCTGTTGAATCCATAGGCCCAGTAAGCCTTGTTTATTAATTAATTTCATAATTAATTAATAAAGGCACAGTAAAGGCCCAAGAATCCCATTGAGGACCCTCATCCTAGAAGGTTCTAGAAACCCTAGCGTGGGAAAAGTCTAATGAGGACCCTCATTCCTGGAAGGTTACAACATCCTTACGTCACTAGGATACTTGGCCTCCAAGTATCCTAACTCTAATCTAACTCCAAGGCCCTCGTGCGCCTATATAAAGGGTCTAACCCCTCAACATTAGAACTACATTTTTTTGGCTTGATTTTCATAGCCATTGAGATACGTAGGCAGTTAACGAGGACCCGAGTTAATCACAAAACATTAGTGCATCCATTAGAGCTCGAAGCTCCCCCAAACCCTAGCATTAATTACACATTAAAGACGACCTGGTTTTTAATCCGTAACATTTGGCGCCGTCTATGGGAAGAGAAGAAAAACCATGGCAAGAACACGAAGTACCGCGAGCACCCTCGAATGAGAAGTCCTTATCACCGCCGTTGACACCAACGTTCATGGAGCTATTGTTACAACCACCTCCGTTGAGTGCCCTGAAATAAGTACCCGACATACCGGACCCTTAAGCATCGTCGTTCATCCTTCCAACCCCGATGTATATATCCGTGCTTCGGTTCCTCCACTCCAGGTAATTCCACCCCTTAGTACAACTTTTATCGCTTTTCATACCTTGCACGTCTCGTCTGCTGTAATACCCGACCCTCACTATGGGCTCCCGAGAAACTACGAGCCCTCTTATGAGCAAGGGCTGCTGCCCCACTATACCTCACGATAAAGGAATCAGGATTTCTCTGGACCTTACTCTACTAATAATGAGGAGTCGTCTGACGAGGATGTTAACCCCCGAAGGAGGCGACCCGACAATGAGCCTTTTGGAGGGAGGAATACCCTACCCCGATGGCCTCAAAGCACTGACTCCGTGAACCTTCAAGAAAGGATACGTGCTCATGAAGCTGAAGCCCAATGACTGAGGAGAGACCTGGAAAGGGCATTAACATGGCGACAGCGCCCCAGAGTTGAGGGCATTGGAGGGTCAACAATGAATGCACCTGTGATAGATCTGGATGATCCCCCAACCAGAAGACAAGTAAGGTCAAGTCGTGCTAGGGTTGATCCCCAAGACTGGTTACCACTTGAAGAACCTGATGATCCAATACCTCCCTTCACAGAGGAGATTATGAACGAAAAAATCTCAAGAAAGTGGAAGATGCCCACTATCAAGGCCTATGATAGGACTGGAGACCCCTCAAACCACGTTCTCACATTCTCAAATGCACTGTTATTGCAACCAGTTAACGACGCGGTCAAATGTAGGGCATTCCCTCAAACCCTGAGCGGTATGGCACAAAGATGGTTTAGTCGTCTACCCCCCAACTCCGTTGGGTAATTCAAAGATCTAAGCAGGGCCTTTATTGGTCAGTTTATCAGAAGTAAAACTTATGAGAAGAGATCATCTTCGTTCATGAATATGCATCAAGGGAAGAATGAGTCATTGAGGGACTATATGAACAAATTCACTAAGGAAGGCTTGAAGGTCCCAAATTTAGACCAGAAGGTAGCTATGATAGCCTTACAACAAGGGACTTCAGACGAGAATTTCAGGTGATCGTTAGCCAAGAGGGCCTCCGAGAGTGTGAATGAGCTCCAGGAGAGAGCTGGAAAGTACATCAAGGCTGAAGAGAGTATGAGGAAAGTCCAAGGGTTTCAAGCCTCGAACACCTACTCTAAGAAACGAGCCAGTGATACTGAGTATACGATCGATGCCAAGTATGCAAAGAGTGACGATGCTAATGACTCTAAATAGAAAGGAGGATCAAGGTTCACTGAGTATGCAAGGCTAAACACCGCCCGGAGCCAAATATTGATGGATATTGAGAAAGACAGGGACATTCGATGGCCGAAACCACTAAGGACTGATCCTGAAAAGAGAAACAAGAACGCTTACTACCGGTTCCATAGAGATGTGGGACACGATACTGATGATTACCGTCAGTTAAAAGATGAGATCGAGTTTTTGATTAGAAGAGGAAAGTTGAAAAAATACACCAAGAATGGTGCTAGAAGTGACAGAGGTTATAATGACAAACGAAGGGACTCAGACCCCAAAGAAAGAAATAATCAGCCCCGAGGGCCTGTGATCAATGTAATTTCAGGGGGACCAACCGCCTCAGGTAACTCCCGAAATTCTAGAAAGGCTTATGCCCGAGAGGTAATGAGCATTGTAGGAGAGCCTCCTAAGAGAGCGAGGACTGAGGTCTCTTTGTCCTTTGATGATTCAGACTTGGAAGGGGTTATGTTCCCCCATGATGACCCCTTGATGATCACCCCCGTCATAGGAAACTCTCATGTGAAAATAGTCTTGGTAGTCAATGGGTCTTTTGTAGACATCCTGTTTTATGATGTTTTTGTGAAAATGGGATACACCGATTTGCAACTGACCCCCTCCAACATGCCTATCTATGGTTTTAATGGAGTGGAATCTCGGATTGAGGGGATTATACAATTACTTATGACTATGGGTGAAGAACCTTGACAATCCACTCAAATGTTGAATTTCCTAGTTATCAAGGCGAGCACCACCTATAATGCAATCCTTGGGAGGACTGGGTTGCACGCCTTCAAGGTGATAGCTTCTACATACCATCTGAAACTCAAATTCTCGACTAGGAATGAAGTAGGAGATCAAAAAATGGCCATAAGTTATTACGTGACCACCTTGAAGCCTGATGGCACTAGGGGGAAAGTCCTCCCCATCGAAGATTTGGATGCCAGAGATCAAGAAGAAAGGAGGGGGAAGCCCGCGGAGGACTTGGAGCCCATTCCCTTGGATCCTATAGATCATAAGAATGTAACATATGTTGGGATTGCATTCCCAGGGACCTAAAACAACAGTTGGTTAAGTTCTTACAAGGCAACAAAGATGTCTTTGCTTGGACCGCTGCCGACATGCCAGGGATAGACCCCAAACTCATAACGCATCAATTGAATGTGGATCCTAAAAGGACAGCAATCAAGCAGAAGAAGAGAAATTTTGCTCCTAAAAGGAAATAGGCCATTAAGCAAGAAGTGGAGAAGCTGTTGAAAGCCGAGTTTATTGAAGAAATCTAGTTCCCTGAGTGGCTAGCAAACCATGTGATGGTCAAGAAGACCAATGGAAAGTGGAGGATGTGTGTGGACTTCACAGACTTGAATGATGTCTGCCCAAAGGACTATTTCCCCTTGCCAAGGATAGACACATTGATTGATGCCACAACTGGGCACGAGATGCTTAGCTTCATGGATGGCTTCAGTGGCTATAACCAGATCAAAATGCACCCCGATGACATCCCTAAGGTATCATTCATAACTGATTTTGGTGTTTTCTGTTATGTGGTTATGGCTTTTGGACTTAAGAATGCAGGAGTCACATATCAAAGGCTTGTAAATAAAATCTTAAAGCACTTAATTGGCAAGACCATGGAGGTTTATGTTGATGACATGTTGTTCAAAAGGCTGGACAAGGCCGACCATCTCGAACACCTAAGAGAGGCATTTGAAGTTTTAAGAACCCATAAGATGATGTTGAACCCAGCCAAGTGTGCCTTTGGAGTGGGGTCTAGAAATTTTTTAGGCTTGATGGTCTCCAAGAGATGCATTGAGGCCAATCCTGATAAGATTCAAAAACTCTTGGACATAGAGCCCACAAGACAGTGAAGGATGTCCAGAAGCTCACAGGAAGAGGAGCAGCCTTGGGGCGCTTCATATCCAAGTTTGGAGAAAAGTGTCTGCCTTTCTTTAAGGCCCTCAAGAAGGTCAAGAACTTTAAATGGAATGACGAGAGCCAAGCAACATTTGAGGAGTTGAAGAAGTATATGACTGAGCCACCGCTGCTTGCCAAGCCAACACCTGAAGAAGTGTTATACCTGTACCTTGTCGTCTCTAGCTTAGCCCTGAATGTTGTTCTTGTGAAAGAGGAAGCCAAGGTTCAGAAACCCATTTATTATGTTAGTAAGACTCTGCATGGTGCAGAGCTGAACTACTCAAAGGTTGAGAAGTTTGCCTTATAATTGATAATGGCTTCAAGGGAGCTACGTCCGTACTTCCAGGCACATGTTATTAAAGTCTTGACAGACCAGCCCCTGAGAAACATACTACACAGCCCCAAGGCCAGTGGAAGGCTAATTAAATGGGCCATTGAGATTGGAGAATTCGAAATCAGATACATGCCGAGAACGGCCATCAAAGCCCAGGCTCTAGCTGACTTCATGGTTGAATGTACCATTCATAACCAAGAAGTCGGGGGCAAGAAGAGAGTAAAGAAAATGGAATTGAGGAAGAACTCAAAGAATACTGGGTGCTCGTTTTTAACGGAGCTTTAAAAAAAATAAGTAGAACTGGTCTAGTTTTGCAAAGCCCGGATGGGTTTATTGTCGAATATGCAATCAAGTTGGATTTTCTAACTATAAACAATAAGGCAGAATAGGATACTTTGATAGTTGGGCTTGGCCTGGTCAGAAACCTGAGGGTGAAAAATATGAAAGTATGTGGTAATTCAAGGCTAGTAATTTCTCAAGTGAATGGGGAGTTTAAGGCCAATGATGAGACTATGATGAAATACCTGAGGATTGTCAAAGCTCAAGCCATGCAGTTTGAAGAATGTCACTTTGAGTATATCCCAAGAGATGACAATGTAAAGGATGATGCCTTGTCTAAATTTGCATCATCAGATATTGAGAGTTACTCTAACAGTGTTTATTTCCAAGTCTTGAAGACCCCGAGCATTGATGCTAAACTAGTAGCCCTGATTGGGTTGGGAGCATGTTGGATGGATCCCATCAAACTATACCTGGAAACGGGGAAAACACCAATTAACCCCAGAGAGGCACGCAAGCTATCAGTGAGAGCCTTGAACTACACACTCATAGAAGGAATACTTTACAAGAAATCGTATGCAATACCCTACTTGAAGTGTTTGAGATTCCATGAGGCTGAAACTGCCCTAAGAGAAGTTCATGACGGTATATGTGGCCAGTACCTTGGAAGCATGGATCTTGCTCATAAAGTCATGAGAATGGGATTTTATTGGCCTGAGATGCTTAAAAATGCTAAAGCTTATGTTAAGAAGTGTGATCGTTGCCAAAGGTTTGCAACCATCGTTAGGCAGCCCCCTGAGATGCTGACATCCATCAACTCCCCACTCCCCTTTGCTATGTGGGGAATGGATATCTTAGGTCCGTATCATATGGCCAGTGCACAAAGGAAGTTCCTCATTGTTGCCATCGACTACTTCACTAAGTGGATAAAAGCCAAGCCCTTGGCTAAGATTGACACCAAGAATGTGATTCAATTCTTCTAGGAAAACATTATATGCAGGTATGGGTTACCCAGAATCCTAGTGATGGACAACGGAACATAGTTTAACAACAAGGACTTTGTTGAGTACTATGAAAACTATAACATTGAACTACGCTTCACTTTAGTAGCTCATCCACAGTCGAATGGGCAAGCTGAGGTTGTCAACAGAATTATCCTAGACGGACTCAAAAAGAGGATTGAATGCTCTCAAGGGACTTGGTTTGACGAACTACTCCCAATCCTATGGGCATATAGAACTACTTGTAAGGCTTTAACAGGGGTAACATCTTTTCAACTAGCCTGCGGGGCTGAGGCAGTGGTGCCGGTCGAAATTACTCAGACGTCGCCAAGAGTGCAGGAGTTTCAGATTGACACCAATGAAGAAGGCATGAAGTTGGCTCTAGACTTGATAGATGAGCTACGCGATGAGGCCAATGCCAGAATTGTAGAAAACCAAAAGAAAGCTTCGTTTTACTACAACCTCAGAGTTAAGGAAAGGTTCTTCCATGAAGGAGACTTAGTCCTGTGAAAGATCGAGGCATCTGGAGCTGGTCCCAAATACAAGCTAGCTCCAAATTGGGAAGGACTATACCAAGTAAAGAAAGTCATAGGGCAAGGTTCATACAGGCTCCAAACCCTTGAAGGGGTTGAAATTCCAAGAAGCTGGAATGCTGCCAACTTAAGGATTTATTATGTTTAAGTTTATGACTTTGATTTTCAAAAAGCGTACAAGTGTCGGTTTGTTAGCCTTGAAGGCATGACTTGTTTTTTATATTAAGTTTCGCTTAAAAACTTGTTAGTTTCTAAGGAATGTTTTCCGTTTTCATCATATTGCATTAGTTGTTTTCGTTAAGTCTTTTGCAAGCCTCGCGAGTGTTTATCGTTTATGTTCAAATTAAGAACGAAAAATGAACAAAACAAAGGTGAAAGTAAAGAAAGAAAATGAAGAAAGACACAGGTACATAAAAAAAAGCTCGAGGGCCAAACATCATTTTACAAGCCACCAAGAGCCAACATAAATACAGGAATAAAAATCCTAACTACTTGGCTGTCTTCTCCTCCTCCGAGGACTCATCCCTGCTCGACGAAGATGAATCCTCCTCGGTTTCACTAGACTCTTCTTCTCCGTAAGAGCTTTCCTCAACCAATTTTTGAGGAGTTACCTCAGGGGTGATCTTCTTTGGCACGGCACGGCAAGGAGAGGGAGTAAGATTTGGCTCGCGAGTTCTCTCATGTCTGACATCAGGGTTGTTGTCCCCTTCAGTTTCTTCTTCTTGTGCCTCGATCAACCGCTTCAAGGCCTCGGCAGACTGAGGACTTTTGACGTCCACCTTCGGTTCAAGCAAACCCGGATGCTTCTCTAACACCGCCTTTAGTGCCTCGTTCCACCCAATCGTATAATTGGCAGGGTAGAGGAGGTTGTCGTGCTCCTGGATCAGGTCCTGATACTCCTTCAAGGACATATACTTGTCAATAATGGCATTTTTGTCGGCCTGGAGTTCGACCACCATGGCCTGAGCCTACTTTAGAAGCTCCAAATGTTTGATTTTGGCATTCACCACGGTGAGAACTTTCTTATGGTTCCCTGCCTGAGTCTTCCATGACTCTGTTTGGTGTAGAGAAGCCTGGAAGTAGGCATTGACCTGAAAAACCACAAAACCAAGATTGAGTTGTTGGAAAGCCTACAAACCAGGGAAAAATTAAAGCATGTCTGTGATAAGTGTGAAAAAGTGAAAGAAACAAGAAGGCTTTACCGATGCCAATGCCTGCGCACCAAGAGCCTTAATGCTCTCCTCGTCACGTCCCAACACTATATCCTTGTAATCAGAAGGAGTAATAGAGTGAATGGACCAATCCTTTGCGTGGTCTGTGCATCCAATCACGGTGTCTGTCTTCCTGAATCCTCAACAAGGTTTGTAAGCCAGGGATTTGGGTACTTTGACAGTTTTACTGCCTTCCTCATCAGTTGGCCCAGTGTGGGGCTGCAAAAAGGCTGGAGGCTTCTTCCCTTGCCTAGAGTCATTCATCAGCCTAAGCCGTTTCATACGGCCTTTCTCCTCCATGGGTGGAATAGTCCACTCGTTAATTTATGCGGCAGCTGAAAAAAAGACATAAGAACATTAATAAAGCAATCAAACACCCAAGGTGAAAAGAAAGCGAATCTAAGTAAAGTAATATACCTTTACTAGAGGCCATCAACAGGCGCACAACCTTCAATCTGCACTCATCCAGAAGAACCCAAGAAACTTCATTGATTTCCACCTAAGTGAGCGCGACATAGGCTGCCTGCTCCTCCTTTGAGAGCATAATGGAGTTGATGTTCCCATCGGCTACTTTCCCAAAAGTGGACCTGAAGAGGGTTCCCCAGTCTCCCCCTTCCCATTTGATTTGAATAAAATTTTCTTTCCAATGGGGGTTATTGTCGGGGATGGAAGAGTTATCAAAGATATGGGGCATGTTGGGCTTATGGCCTATGTGAACCCAACATAAGGAAAGGATGGAGGAGTTTTTGAATTGGAAATTTTTTCGAAAAAGGGGGGAAGTCATTTTTATTCTCTTCTCTAAACATAAAATCATGAAACAATGGATGAGTCTCCACCCATTGAGTGCAATTTGGCAAGGGTTTAACTGAACATCGGCCAGAATAGTGAGGATAAATTCGTGCATAGGGAACATAATCCCCGCTAACAGGGCATCTACATAAACGAATAAATAGTTGGATTTCTAGTGACAGGTCATGTCACCAGGCTCCACCAAAGAAATAGTGTAGCGTGGGGGAAAATTGAACAATCGATTATATTCATCTACAACATTAGTATCAAAATGTTTATTGCTATGGCTATACGAGTCCAAGTGGGATTAGCTGGGATATTCATCCCTCTTTGATTTATCATATCAAGCAAAGACATGTAAGTGGAATAAATGGGGATGCGACGAAGGGGTTTGCCTCTCTTAGCGGACCCCACGTTCATAGCTGCTAATCGGGAAGTCTTCTTGTCGGCCATTGATTTTTCGATCTTATGAATACCTTTGAGAGGATTGAAGGCTGGATTTGCTTAAAAGCTGGAGAGCTCAAGTGTTTGTGAGAAAGTTAAGAAGTAAGAAATGAGAAGTGTGGGAAATGAAGCCCCTCACACCACTCATATATAAGCCCTCAGCTGGTCACTTGGCCATTTAAATTCACCTTTTGACAGGTGTTTGAAAGTCACACGACCGTTAAAGGGCAAATCAACTGGTACGACTGGTGAATGGGGTCATCTAACAAGTCCCATGATTGAAAGCCCAAGGGTTACAAAAAAAACATTCTAGAACTCAGAAGAAGGATCTAGAACTTAGGCATGTGAAGTCCATGACTCGTAAGCCATGAAGGCCCACTACCCAATATCAAAAGCCTCAAAGGCCTAGAATCTAAAAAGTCCAAAGCCTAGAAGACACAATAAGAGCCCACACATTTGAGGGGCCAAAAAGCCCAAAGCCCATAAGTCTCAATTAACAAGAATCTATGAGGGGACAAAAACTTTCGACCTAGGTGGGCATTTGAAGTTTAATTCGACCTCAACCCAAGTTGAAAAGCATCAAGGATTATGAGACCCAAATTTAATCGACCTGGGTGGTAAATTGAAGTACAATTCGTGCTCATTCCAGTTCAAAATTTATTAAGGACACTGAGCCCAAGCTAAATCGACCTGGATGGTGAATCAGGGGTCAATTCGACCTCAATCCAGGTCGAAGACAACAAAAGTTTCGAAACCCAAGACAAATCGACCTGAGAGGTAAGTTGTGGTTCAAATCGACCTCAAACCAATTCGAAGGCCACCAAAGCATTAGAAAGTAAAACAAATCGACCTGAATGAAATAGTAAGGTCAATATCGACCTCATTTCAGGTAGATGGAACATTCGAGCCAAGAGGCCAATCGACCTCAATACTTTTTCGATCTGAGAGTGCAATTGAGTCTTAGATCGACTTCATTCCAGGTCGATAAGAATTAGAAGCCATGACACCATCGACCTCATTCCCAAAATCGAACTGGGAGGAGGATTATAGAAGGAATCAACTTCATTTCAGGTCGATGGAAATTAAAAGCCATGAGACCATCGACATCATTCCCAAAATTGACCTAGGAAACGGATTATAGAATGAATCGACCTCATTCCAAGTCGATGAGAAAAAAGGTCATCGACCTCATTCCCAAATCGACCTGGGAGGTGAATTGAAGGCCAATTAGTCCTCATTCCAGGTCGATGGGAGTTAGAGCATTCAAGAACTGTCGACCTCAATCCCAAAATTGACCTGAATGGGATTTTGAGGCTCAATTCGTCCTCGATCCAAGTCGATGAGGGGCTCAATCCCAGAATCAACCTGGGGATGGAAATGAGCCCCAATTCGACCTCATTCTAGGTCGAATTGGCTAGGCTCCCAAAAAATCTCCCATTTTTCAATTGTTAAAAATAAAGCCCTTGAGGGGCCAATTTATATAATATTAGTTCTTTTAAAGGGATTAGTAATAAAAAGGTCTGAGCCCAAAAATCAAGATAAAATTGACTGAAACGAGTTAAAATCCCGATAAGGCACTAAAAACCCTTTGTGAAACTTTTATGAAAACTCACGAAGTTTTCCCAAAAGTTGAGGGGTAAATGATGTGGGTAAAAAAATAACCCTAAGGAAATAATAAATATAGCATTTATTATTTCATTTATTAGACCTAGCATGGTCCATAGGCTTGGACCCTTGAAACGAACAAGAAAAATAAATCCTAGGATCTACGGGATTTGTAATCCAAGGGACAATTGGATTTGTAAGTCCAGCTCACAAGCTCTATTGAAGCCATAGGCCCAGTAAGCCTTGTTTATTAATTAATTTCGTAATTAATTAACAAAGGCACAGTAAAGGCCCAAGAAGCACATTGAGGACCCTCATCCTAGAAGGATCTAGAAACCCTAGCATGGGAATAGTCCAATGAGGACCCTCATTCCCGGAAGGTTATAACAACCTTACGTCACTAGGAGACTTGACCCCCAAGTCTCTTAACTCTAATCTAACTTCAAGGCCCTAATGCGCCTATATAAAGGGCTTAACCCCTCAACATTAGAACTACATTTTTTTGCTTGATTCTCACACCCGTTGAGATACGTAGGCAGTTAACAAGGACCCGAGTTAGTCACGAAATGTTAGTATAGCCATTAGAGCTCGAAGCTCCCCCAAACCCTAGAATTAATTACATATTAAAGACGACCTGGTTTTTAATCTGTAACATATTCCAAAAGTTAAAAACAATAACAATATAAAATATATTTACAGTAACGATGTCAATCGAATAAACTATACAACAAAAATAAGGAAAATCTTTTTGAGGTTTTGAGTTTTTTTTTGTTTTTTTTAATATCTTTAAGGAATATATGCAGTATATTTACAAGGATTGATTAAAATTAAATATGTAATTTAAAACATCATGTAATAATCAATTCATGTTTAACATCCCTAACTCCCTAACCAATATAGAGAAAGTGGATTCATCAAGTGGTTTCGTGAAGATGTCAGCAATTTGATCTTCTGTGGGTACAAAATGTAACACCATAGTTTCATTCATGACATGCTCTCAGATGAAATGATATCTTATGTATATGTTCTTGGTTATTGATTGTTGTATATGATTATTGGAAATTGTTCTGGCACTTGTGTTATCGCAAAGTATTGTAATTTTAGTTAGCACAAGTCCATAATCATTCATCTGATTCCTTATCCACAAAATATGTGCACAATAACTACCTTCCGCAATGTATTATGCTTTGGCTGTCGAGGTAAATACTGAGTGTTGTTGCTTATTGTACCAGGAGATCCAGCGACGTCCTAGAAACTAACAGCTTGCAGAAGTAATTTTCATGTCCATCCTACATCTTGCATAATCTGAGTCTGTAAAGCCTATTAGTTCAAAACCTGTATCTTTAGGGTACCAAATTCCAAGATTTGGTGTACCATTCAGATATCTTAAAATTCGTTTAACGGCTGTAAGATGAGATTCCGTAGGATCAGACTGAAATTGTTCACATAAGCATGCTACAAACATTATATCAGATCTACTTGCAGTTAAGTATAATAATGAGCCTATCATACCTCTGTAGCTTGTAATATCAACTTTTTTACCAGTTTCATCTTTGTTAAGCTTGGTGGTTGTTGACATTAGGGTTTTTACCGGTGAGGAATCTTCTAGACTGTATTTTCTCATAAGATCTCTTATGTACTTTGATTGGCAAATAAAAATCTCATCTTCCTTTTGCTACACTTGCAGACCAAGGAATAATGACAGCTCACCCATCATGCTTATCTCATACCTACTCTGCATCAACTTAGCAAATCTCTTGCACAAGTTTTCGTTAGTAGAACCAAATATAATATCGTCAACATAAACTTGGACAATTATCATATCTTTATTATACAATTTATAAAATAGATTTTTATCTATGACACCTCTAATAAAAACTATTTTCAAGTAAAAACTCAGAGAGAGTGTCATACCATATCCATAGTGCTTGCTTGAGTCCATAGAGGGCTTTGAATAGAAAATATACAAAATCAGCAAACTCTGGATTTTCAAAGCCAGAGGGCTGCTTCGCATATACTTCTTCTTATAGCTCTCCATTCAGAAAGGCACTCTTCATATCCATTTGATAAACTTTGAAATTGGAGTGTGCTGCTAATGCTAGAAATATTCTGATAGCTTCAATTCTTGCAACTGGTGCATAGGTCTCATCATAATCAATTCACTCTTCATGGGAGTAACCCTTTGCCACCACTCTGGCCTTGTTCCTTGTAACAATACCATCACCGCCTAATTTATTTCTGTATACCCATTTGGTGCCAATCACAGATCTGTCTTTTGGTCTGGGTACCAGTGTCCACACTTCTTGTCTTTCGAACTGATTGAGCTCTTCTTGCATGGTAAGAACCCAATCTGGATCAGTTAGTGCATCTTCAATTTTCTTTGGTTCTTCTTGGGATAGAAAAACTAAAAATAAATATTCATTTGAAGTTGCACTTCTAGTTCTAACCCCAACATCTAGATCACCTATGATCAATTCAAAAGGATGATCTCTGCTCCATATCTTTTCCCTTGGTAGGTTTGATCTTGATGATTCGCCTTGATATTTATTTGGATGTTGGGTTTTGTTAGTCGATCCACCATTTCCCTCTGAATTGCTGCCAAGAGTACTTGTTGATCCACCACTGGTATTAGTAGTATCTCTAGTATTTCAATTATTTCCACCACTATTACCTGGATCATTGTCATCATTATTTCCATTATCATCTCCTGTTGCAGCTTCAGGTTCTTCTTCATTATCCGAATCTTAGTCTAGATGATTATCAAATTTTAATGACTCAGAAGGATCTTCAGTTTGGATGCTTGGGAGTTTAGTGTCGTCAAATGTAACATTGACACTTTCTTTCACTTGGTTCTGATCAATTATGTACACCCTATATGCTCTTCTTGAATAACCGACAAAAAAGCTTTGTGTGCCTTGGCCTCGAACTTGCCACGATGTTCATCTTCATCTTTCAGCACATAACATTTAGCTCCAAATACATGAAAGTACTTGAGTGTTGGTTTCTTGCCAGCCATTAATTCATAGGGAGTCTTCATATGATCTTTATTGATTAGAGTTCGATTCTGGGTATAACATGCTATATTTACTACTTCAGCCTAAAAGTAGATAGACAACCTTGATTCACTTAACATAATTCTTGCAGCTTCAATCAGGGTTCGATTCTTCCTTTCTTTAACTCCATAATTCTTGAGTATTTTCTTGTTATCCCCTTGTATGAGCAAAAGTTATTCCGAATTTTATTCTTGAATTCTGTTCCATTATCTAACCTTATTGCCCAGATTACTAGCTTTGAATCTAACTCAGTTAACTTGACGTGATCAATCACCAATTGTGGAGTTTCATCCTTTGTGTTCAAGAATAAAACTCACGTGTATTTTATGTAGTCATCCATAATCACAAAGGCATACCTTTTCTTTGACATTGACATAATATTAAATGGACCAAATAAATCCATGTGTAACAGTTGAAGTGGTTCAATAATGTTTGTAGTGCATGTGCCTTTATGACTTGCTTTCTTTGACTTTTCTTTATGACATGCCTCATACAACCATTTTTGTGTAAATTCCATCGGAGGCAGTCCTCTCACTAAATCCCTCTTGACTAGAGAGTTCATTATTTTGAAATATAAATGTGAGAGTTTCTTGTGCCATAGCTAGCTTTCTTCTGATGAAGCCTTTGAATAGAAATAATTTGTTTCATCTTCAGTTCCTGAGTTGAGATCGGCTACGTACAAGTTTCCTTTCCTTACTCCACGTAAGGCTAGTTTGTCATCCTTAGTATGAGCTATTAACCACTTTTCCTTAATAAAGTTTACTTTGTATCCTTTATCACAGAACTGACTGACACTGAGAAGATTGTGTTTAAGTCCTTCCACTAAAGAGACATTTTCAATGATAACATTTCCAGCATTTAACTTGCCATATCCCGTAGTCATTCGTTTGTTGTTATCTCCAAAGGTGACGATTGGGCCAGCTCTTTCAACCACATCTGATAGCAGGGCTCTATCTCCGGTCGCATGCCTTGAAGATCCGTTGTCCAGGATCCATACCCGGTTGTTTACCTGTTTAACTCCCTGCAATTATCAAACGGATTAATTCGTCTTCGGAGCCCAAAATTGATTGGGCCCGGCATACTTAAANTCTTTAGAGCCCAAATTTGATTGGGCCCATTATACTTAAAGTATTGAGACAACAGATCCCTTTTGAACAATAACAGTATTTACCTTGACTGTTCTTACCTTCTTATAAACAGTCTTAACAACTTTATGTTTAGACTTCGGAACATATGTTTCCTTCTTGACAGGTGAAGGAATCGCAATCTTGGATTTCACAAATTTATTATTGATGTGTTGTCTAGGTGTCATGTTCTTTTTACTTGCGAGCATACTTTTAAAATATGCAGACATAACATTAAAAACACATAACATATAATTTTCAACACCACATGTTTTATGGAATACATCAATAATAAGCATGTTATTCAAAATAGTAGTGTCTTAACAATTTCTACTTCAACTTTATCAAAAGTCTTAAAGTTCTCAGTAGAATGATATCTGTTGTTACTATTCCTACTATTAACAAACTTATTAGGTTTGTTCAGATTATTCTTTCAGTTTTTAGCACCTATACCAGGCTTGGGGAAGTCAGAAGTTCCCACATCTTTCACTGGTGTCTTGGGTGCACATTTCTCTTTTTGGACATTAACTCCTTGTATGTCCTTAGTTTTTTCATCTCTTTTCTTTTCCTCCTCGAGATCCTCTAAATTCAGTTCGTAAGTAATTAATATAGAGCTCTCAAGGATTGGTTTTGCAACATGTGTTATGAAAAGAGGTTTAAGTGCGTCCTTAACAACATGTAGAATACCCCTTTCTTCAGCACTTTGCCTGAACGGGGTGATGTTGCTTGCCTTTCATACAGATTTATTGTACTCAAAGCCTATTCCAACTTTACGGTTTATCTCCTATTGGTCAACTAGGTTTTTTACATTGTAAGATGAATTTTTATAGGCTAGACACGTGTTTTGTTCTTCCACTATTTGATTTCAGAGATAAGCTTCAACCTTTACGTAACAACTGACTCTATTTATTTGAAAAGCTAAGTCCTCATTCAGTTTGCCACATTTTCTTTTTAACAATTTTAAAACATCATTCTCATCATGTAAGACTTTGTTTTCGAGAATTAGTTTCTTAACTTTATCTCTTGTATCATCTTGTTCTTTACCAAGCAGTTTAAACATTTTAGGGCATGAAGGATTTACCACTATTCCTCATTGACGAGTTGGAGACAATGATTCTTTAGATGAAGCCATAAGAGCAAGATTTCTCAGCTCTTCCTCATTTCGTTGTCTGAGTCGTCCCAACTTTTGTCATTTTCTAGATAAGACATGCCTTGATGTTTTTTCACGAGTGCATCATACTTTTCTTTGAGCTCTTCATAAGACTCTTTCTTTTTCCCTTGCTTCGGCTTCTTGCATTTAGTTGCAAAGTGACCTAGTTCATTACAGTTGAAGCAACGAAAGTTACTCCTATCAACTAGGCCAGTCTTATAGCCGTTTTTTGATACAGATGATGAAGACCCTCATTTTTGGTAACTTCCAAAGTTAGGTTTGACTTTGTAGGAGTTCCTTCGGAATCTCATGTGCCAAACTTCCTGGAAACCATAGCTAGAGATTCATCTTTCAGCTGATCCAGTTTTTCCAATGAGTAAAACTCACCATTTTTCTGGTTATTTGAAGTATGTCCAAGTTTTGGAACCACATACTCCATTGATCTATTTGAAGGTACAACAACCTTCACTTCCTTTTTCTCTGGTGCTTCCACTAACTGTGCTTTAGAAGAACTAACAACCTTGCCTCTTTTATATGTTTATCTGGTCTGGATCTGTTCATATTCATAAGTCTTTAGCACTCCTTAAAGTCTGTCTAGTGTAAGTTCTTTCATGTTTCTAGACTCCCGGATGGCCGTGATCCTGTGTTCCAGATGCTCTGGCAAGGTTAGTAAAAACTTCATGTTCACCTCTTCGTTCTTGTAATATTTACCATTGAGATTCAGTTATTCATTGATTTGTTCAGCCTCTGAAATACCTCAGAGACACCCTCACCAGGGTTGGATCTAAACTGCTCATCTTGGGAGGTCAGGATCTCGAGTCTATTTTTCCTGACTTCTTCAGTCCCCTCATTTATAATCTCTATTGTATCCCAGATTTGTTTGGCGTTTTTGCAATTCACAACGTGATTGTACATAACGTAATCTAGGGATTCTACCAGTATGAGTTTGAGACTATTATCCAGGGATACATTTTCCCTTTCGTCCTCTGTGTAATCAGCCGGATCTTTAAAGAATTGACTATGAGGAATTACGACCCCATCCACCTCATGCTCGAGTATAACTGTAATCGGGTGCTCAATACCTTTGGCCAAAATCTTTGCATATTTTGTATTGGCATTCTTGAGAAATAACAACATCTTATGCTTCCACAAGTTGTAGTGATCTTTGTCAAATGGTGGGATTTTAAAGCTAGTTACTTTTTGTGTACACATCTTTAATAAGATTAAAAATTAAGTGTTTCAAAAATTAATTTTTAACTTAAAATAATTGGGTAAAAATTATTTCGAATTAAAAATATTTTTAGTTATCTATATGAGTTGTAGAATTTTTGGATTGGATCTGATATTAAAAATATCAACCAGCTCTGATGCCAGTTATTGGTCCCTGATATTGTAGAAGGGGGGTTGAATACAATATTTGATTTTAATCGCGGAATTATGGATTTAAAAATATTACTTTAAATTCTCACGAAATATTAATTTTAATGAAATACGGTTCAAGTATAATATATGATTTTAACTTGAAAAGTATTACAAAATTAATATGTTGAAAGTATAAATAACTGTTTAGAATTCTAGAACGATTTTGACATGAATTGTTCTAATATAACAATTATAATTCAAACCAATGTAGAAAGTCTGTGAATATTACAATCAGACAAATTACTGAATTTGAATGTTTTTTCAACTTCAAAATATGAAGACTCTTGCCTCATATTTATAGAGGATGAAAGATGTTATGACTTTCTAGATCAGGACATTTTTCAGACATTATTTAAGCTGTATGACATTTGAAAAGCACTTGTATCACTTTTGAAAAAGCTTGGTATGACTTTTCAAAGGTCGGTATGACTGTAATCGGGTGCTCAATACCTTTGGCCAAAATCTTTGCATATTTTGTATTGGCATTCTTGAGAAATAACAACATCTTATGCTTCCACAAGTTGTAGTGATCTTTGTCAAATGGTGGGATTTTAAAGCTAGTTACTTTTTGTGTACACATCTTTAATAAGATTAAAAATTAAGTGTTTCAAAAATTAATTTTTACCTTAAAATAATTTCTAATAAAAAATAATTGGGTAAAAATTATTTCGAATTAAAAATATTTTTAGTTATCTGTATGAGTTGCAGAATTTTTGGATTGGATCTGATATTAAAAATATCAACCAGCTCTGATGCCAGTTATTGGTCCCTGATATTGTAGAAGGGGGGTTGAATACAATATTTGATTTTAATCACGGAATTATGGATTTAAAAATATTACTTTAAATTCTCACGAAATATTAATTTTAATGAAATACGGTTCAAGTATAATATATGATTTTAACTTGAAAAGTATTACAAAATTAATATGTTGAAAGTATAAATAACTGTTTAGAATTCTAGAACGATTTTGACATGAATTGTTCTAATATAACAATTATAATTCAAACCAGCGTAGAAAGTCTGTGAATATTACAATCAGATAAATTACTGAATTTGAATATTTTTTCAACTTCGAAATATGAAGACTCTTGCCTCATATTTATAGAGGATGAAAGATGTTATGACATTCTAGATCAGGACATTTTTCAGACATTATTTAAGCTGTATGACATTTGAAAAGCACTTGTATCACTTTTGAAAAAGCTTGGTATGACTTTTCAAAGATCGGTATGACTTTTGAATATCATTCGGTATGACCTTTTTTAAAGCAACTTTTGTATGACTTTTTAAAAAAAAATCATCTTTGGTATGACCTTTTCTACATTGGCTCGGTATGACTTTTCCAAACAACAGCTCGGTATGACTTTCTTCAAATCTGCTCGGTATGACTTTTTAAATAGCAGCTCGGTATGACTTTTGAACAGCTTGGTCGGTATGACTTTTGAACAGCTTGGTCGGTATGACTTTCTGTTTAAGCTTGTATGACTTTCTTTTCAACAGAATTTCGGTATGACTTTTTCTTATATAAGTTGGTATGACTTTTAATATAGAATTCGGTATGACTTTTAATATAGCCTAAAAAGACTTATTAAAAAGTCGTACCACGTCATTTTTTCTATAATAAATTAATTCTACTTAATTTAATTAAATAATTTATAAATTAAATTAAATTCATCTTGAATTAATCTAATTAAATAAATTAAATAATTAATTGACATTTGATTGTAGAATTAAAATACTATCTTGACTTGTATAACCTTTTTGTTAGCTCCGAAATCTTTCCGCTTTTTCTTTGTCTTCTGTCATAAAACCACTTGTACTTTTTTTATGATGAATCTTCACTGACATTGTAGAAACCCTGTGCACTGGTCTGGTTCACGGATGTCTAACTTCAATGTTGATTCTTATTTCTGCTATAGTGGTCTTTATATCATGTCTTGTCCTGTCTTGCTTTCTTTTCTTTTTCCTCTAATTTTCTTCTTCTGGAATCTTTCTGTAGTAGGCACTTAAAACCTTCTGTATATTCTGAACTCCTTGAGATATTACTCTTTTATTTTACACTGATGATTGATCATATAAATGAACTTCTTCCAGTGTTGAGTAGCAGTCTTGTCAGAATTCTTCTGATATTCTGATTCTTCGTCTCTAGTTGACATTCTTTATCTTGATTCCTGTTTCAATATTTATTATTTACTTCACTTTCTTATTGAGTTGAGTTGTCATCTAATTATTACAAATAGGCCTAGACATAAGCCTTTCACTCATGAAGCCAAGTTTTCTGCATGGCCGTGATTTCTTTGCATTCCCCTTCTTGCACATTCTCCTGAAGCCTAGAGAGTGCATCTTCTACCAAATTTTCCTTGCCCTTTTTATAGCAGATTTCTTAGTCAAGCCCCATCAGTTTAGCTAACCATATTTGCTAAAAAAGTGTTGATAATCTCTGTTCTAAGAGATACTTTAGACTCTGATGATCAGTTCGAATTATAAAATGATGACCTTGCAGGTAACCATGCCACTTTTGAGTTGCCAGAACAATGGCAAGTAACTTTTTTTCATAAGTAGACAAGGCCTGTTGTCTAGAATTTAGTCCCTTACTTAGAAAAGCCAAAGGCCTGCCATTTTGCATAAGAACAGCACCAACTCTAGTAACACTAGCATCAATTTCGACCACAAAAGTTTGGGAGTAATCAGTTAAGGCAATCACGGGGGCAGTAGTCATGGCATCTTTTTGGCTGTCAAATGCTTCCTAGGCTACGACCATCTAACAAAAAACTCATTTCTTCAACAAGTGATTAAGAGGTCTGCAAATAAGTCCAAAATTCTTTATGAACCTCCTATAGTACCCTGTGAGATCGAGAAATCCCCTAAGTTGCTTCAGAATTTTAGGATTAGGCCAAGCTACCATAGCTTTAGCCTTCTCCAGATCTATAGAAACACCATTACCTGTAATGATATGTCCCAAGTATTCGATTTGGGGCTGGCCAAATGAACACATACTTTCCTTTGCAAACAACTTATGACTCCTCATTATTCGCAAAACCTCCTCTATATGCACTAAGTGATCATCCAATGTTTTACTATAAACAAGAATATCATCAAAGAAGACCAGGACACTAACTCGTAGCTGTTGTTGAAAAAAATCATTCATTAGAGCTTGAAATGATGTCGGAGCATTAGTCAAACCAAATGGCATGACCCTAAATTCATAGAGACCCTGATGAGTTCTAAATGTTATTTTATACACATCAATTATAGTTCATCAAACTGATGATAACACGACCGTAAATCAAACTTAGTGAACCAAGTTGCCCCACTCAGTTCATCAAGTAGTTCATCAATTATAGGTATTGGGTACTTGTTCTTAATAGTAATGTCATTTAATTTTCTATAGGCGACACACATATGCCAAGAATTATCCTTTTTTTTAACAAGTATGACAGGTGAGGCAAAAGGACTAGTACTGACCTGTATAATGCCATTTTCCAGCATCTCTTTTACTTGTTTTTCAATCTCCAGTTTCTGAATGTAGGGAACTTTATACCCCCTCTAATTGATAGGTTGGCTACCTTGTAATAATGGGATGCGATGATCCTAACTTATGTGGGGTGGCAACCCTTTTGGCGCGACAAATATGTCCTGGTAACTGTGCACCAGTTATTGAACTCAGAGATTGATAACTTTATTAGAGGACACATCACTTTCTTCGGATGTAGTATTGATCATACACAGATACCCTTGGAATACAACATTTTTTCTTTTGAGTAGTATGCCCATACTTTTGCCGCTTATTGTTTGCAAACTACNTGCCCATACTTTTGCCGCTTATTGTTTGCAGACTACTTATACTTTGGTCCCCTTGTAAATTCACTTATTTGTCATCACAGTTGATAGTAATAAGGACCTTGTGGAATTCAAAAGTAACTAGGTTGTGCTGTTTATGCCAATCAACCCACAATACCATATCCGAACCTCCTAAAGAAAATAATCTGAGGTCTGTTGTAAATGTATGGCCATGAATAGAATAGTTTAACCCCTTGCAAGCCGTATCCATCATTATTTGGGTACTATTACCCACATTAACGAGTAGCGGAGGAATGATTTCAGCCACTAACCCCAATTTTTTCACCATAGATTTATCAATAAAACTATGTATAGAACCACTGTCTACCAGTATGAGGACCTGTTGATTCTTGATTGTTTCGTACAATCTAACAGTGTTGTAAGATTTGTTGCCTATAATGGCAATCAAAGAAATTTCCCCCAGTGTATCATCAGTGTGCAACAAAGTGTCCATATCTTGAAGTATATCACCTAATGTCTCTCTTTGCTGAGTATCTTAAGGTTCTCCAACTAAGGAGTAAAGTTTGGCTTTGCATTCTTTTCCGGGATGATAAATATCGTCACAATGAAAACATAGACCATTTGTTCTCCTATCCATAATTTCTTTAGTAGATAGTGTAGACTTGGATTTGGNAAAAACATAGACCATTTGCTCTCCTATCCATAATTTCTTTAGTAGATAGTGTAGACTTGGATTTGGTACCATCTTTATATTGATGCTTCTGGGCACTTGTAGTATAAGAAGAGTGTGTATGGTCTCACATGAGATGGAGGGGTTTTGATATACGTTTTAGTAGAAGGAAGGAATGGCTTCTTTGTTTTTGACTCCTCCTGTTTGGCCAAGAAAATTATATCTTCTAGAATTTGGGGACGAAACATTTTGACAGCTCCTTTAATATGCTCTTGAAGCCCACTAATAAAGCTCGAGACAAAATAGTCCTCTGTAAAAGTTTTGTTCCTAGCGACCATCATAGCCCTGAGTTCCTCAAACTTATCTTCATAGTCACTAAATGATCCCGTTTGAGTAAGCTTATTAAAGAGGTCCTGGACATCTCTGTTATCAGTATTTTCAAATCGGTTAATAACATCTACTTGAAATACCTTCCAAGGAATATTGGATTTGCTACTTTGGTAGAAACGACACCATACACTGGCTCTACCCTCAAAATGTAAGCCAAACAATTTAACCTTTTTGAACTCGTCGATTGATATAAAATCAAAGTATTGTTCCGCCCGGACAACCCAGCCCTTGGGGTCGTTGCCATCAAACTTAGGGAACTCAATTTTAGAAGTCAAGTTAAAATGAGGGTGTGGGCTAGATGGTGAATGGAGTGTATGAGGTAGTGGATGATGAACTGGGTGTGTAAAAACAGGCATCTGACCTGGGTAGGTGTAGGGGTGGAATCACAATTTGGTTGTTATGTGGAGATGAAGGTGTAATGGTGTTGATTATAGGGGTCGAAGAAGGTGTTGACATGGTAGAAGAAGGAAATGACATGGTGTAAACAGGTGGAGTGAAATGAGCAGGTGGAGTGAGTGGGTGACTGAGAGGTGTACTGTGGACAGTAGTGTAAATCAGAGGGTGCAAAATATGAGTAATTTCATCAATAACGACTTAATTTCTTCAAAGTTAGTACCCATTTTAGTTACTTGAACCCCCAAACCTTCCAGTTGTTTGTTCATCTTTCCCAATTGTTGGGTTCGCTCAACTTGTCTTTGGCAAGCTCATTAGAGAACTCAGTAAAGCGACCTTCTAATACTCCCAAACGTTCATCCAGTGTTTTCAACCTCGTGTCGTCCGCCGTATCACCAAGTAAGGCCAATGAATGAATGGCTCTTGATACCACTTGTAACCAACCCACACAAGAACAAGAACAATAAAGAGACAACAGAGAAATAAATTGCAAGAACTAGAAAATGAAATGGTATTGAAATTACTGAAAGATAAAATACTGAAGGAAATGCAT
>QRFB01000681.1:13982-49812 GCA_008931105.1 Oenanthe javanica
TATATATATATATTAACCAAAAGACTACTTCGACTGTTACTAATATAATATATTTTATCATAACAATCGAGTACTGTTTAAAACCACTTCGATGGTTACAAAAAATATATCTAATTGGTAACTGTCGAGAGTTTTAAAAATAATAAAAATCATTTAAATACACTTACAAAATAATTTCAAATATTAATAAAATTAATTAAATAGAAATTTCTTAAATTAATGAATTAATATTCCTAAAATAGAAATATTAGAATCTTAATTTGGAAATAACTATTGAATTAATAATAATCCAATTTGAAATCCACAAACAGACAATATTAATAGTAATACTAATAAGCACAGGTGGTTGCTTTAAAATCTTTGGAACCCAAAAAAAAATTTGTTCTATATTCTGTTACTTTTGAAATTTCCAAAAATTTTAAACCAACCCAATCACAATCCAAAGGATCATACAAGCATACTATGAATAATTATACAGACAGTTATGCAAAATAAGATCATGAAATGTAATTACTACACATGTTTTCATTAATAACTAGTACATTAACTAAACAAGTCTGTACAACCAATTTCTCACTAAAGATCACAACCTGTCTGATATAGAATCTCTCAGCCAGATCTCATAACATTGAAATCCACCAATTAATTCTAAACCACAGACTGTTATGTTTCTTGTTAAGTACAAACACTTATGTAGCTGTTAACTACTTATGCTATATCGAATAATAACCACACAACATAACTGGTATACTTATGATAATTAATATTGATATTCATAAGCCCGAGATCATAAGTTAGACTGGAGTTCACAAGTCTTTTGGATATAAAAATTCAATAACTTGTGAATCCATACAACTTCTCGCAAACAAAAATTAATTTAAATTTAACATCCCTAATTCACTAACCAACCTAGAGAAAGTGGATTCGTCTAGTGGTTTCGTGAAGATGTCTGCAAGTTGTTGTTCTGTGGGTACAAAATGCAACTCCACAATTCCATTCATGACATGCTCTCGTATAAAGTGATACCTGATATCAATGTGCTTGGTTCGTGAGTGCTGAACCGGATTGTTGGTTATAGCTATGGCGCTTGTGTTGTCGCAGAATATTGGAATCTTATTCAACATAAAGTCATAGTCTTGGAGTTGGTTTCTCATCCATAGGATCTGAGCACAACAGCTACCTGCTGCGATGTATTCTGCCTCTGCTGTTGAGGTAGACACTGAGTGCTGCTTCTTGCTATACCATGAGACCAATCTTCTTCCCAAGAATTGACAGCTTCCAGAAGTACTCTTCCTGGCAATCTTACAACCTGTAAAATCCGAGTCTGTATAACCGATTAGGTCAAAACCATTACCTTTAGGATACCAAATTCCCAAATTTGGAGTACCCTTCAGGTATTTAAAAATTCTTTTGACAGCTATAAGGTGAGACTCTTTTGGGTTAGCTTGGAACCGTGCACATAAGCAAGTTGAAAACATAATATCTGGCCTACTTGCAGTTAAGTAAAGTAGAGATCCAATCATACCTCTGTAGCTTGTGATGTCGACAGATTTACCTGATTTGTCCTCATCAAGCTTTGTGGCAGTTGGCATTGGAGTCTTGGCGGGGGCTGAATCTTCAAGTCCATACTTCTTTAGAAGATCTCTGATGTACTTTGCCTGGCAAATGAAGATCCCATCTTTCTTCTGACTCACTTATAGTCCAAGGAAGAAAGTTAGCTCGCCCATCATACTCATCTCGTACCTACTCTGCATTAACTTAGCAAATCTGTTGCATAGATCATCATTAGTAGAACCGAATATAATATCATCAACATACACTTGAACTAATATCAAATTATTTTTGTGCATTTTATGAAAGAGAGTCTTATCTATAACACCTCTGATAAAACCATTTTCAATTAAAAATTCAGATAGTGTTTCATACCATGTTCGAGGCGCCTGCTTGAGTCCATAAAGAGCTTTAAAAAGGAAGTACACAAAGTCCATATGATCTTTGTTCTCGAAACCCGGAGGTTGCTCTACATATACTTCTTCTTCCAGCTCCCCATTCAGGAATGCACTCTTCACATCCATTTGATAAACTTTAAAGTCTGAATGTGTTGCGAATGCCAAAAACATCCTGATGGCTTCAAGTCTTGCTACTGGTGCATAGGTCTCGTCATAATCTATTCCTTCTTCTTGAGAATACCCCTTAGCAACCAGTCTGGCCTTGTTCCTCGTAACAATGCCATCTTCATCCAACTTATTCCTGAATACCCATTTAGTGCCAATAACAGATTTGTCTTTAGGTCTGGGTACCAGTTTCCAAACTTTCTGCCTATCAAACTGATTGAGTTCATCTTGCATCGCAATCACCCAATCTGGATCTTCTAGAGCATCTTCAACCTTTTTGGGTTTTTCCTCTGATAGAAAACCAGAGTACAGACATTCATTCTCCATTGCTCTTCTAGTCCTCACACCACTCTCTGGGTCACCAATGATTAATTCAAAGGGATGATCTCTGTTCCATACCCTCTGTCTAGGCAGATTAGCCCTTGATGATTGTCCTTCTTCGTAGTTGTGTTGAGAGCGACTAGCTGATCCTTCTTCACCTCCCCCTGAGTTGCTGCCTTCATTATTTGATGATCCACCAGTTGAGCTAGCAGGTTCAGTAACAGACTGATTTTGAAATACAGACTGTGACTGTGACTGTGTGGTATTACCAACACTTCCACTGCTTTGCTCTGGATTATCAATATTCGTGTATTCATGACTACCAGATGCAACACCAGGTACGTCTTCATCTCCTAAGTAGTATTCTGATAGATTTTCAATTTTCAAAGATTCAGAATCTTTATCTTTTTGAAGACTTGGGAGTTTGGTGTCGTCAAACGTTACATTAAGGCTTTCAATGACCTTATGAGTTTCAATCACATATACCCTGTACGTCTTAGACTCCAGTGAGTAACCAAGGAAAATCCCTTCATCTGCTTTAGCATCAAACTTGCCCAGATGTTCATCTTTCAATACATAGCATTTTCCACCAAACACATGAAAGTACTTCAGTGATGGCTTTCTATTGGTCATAACCTCATATGATGTCTTTTCTAAGTCTTTGTTGATTAGGGTTCTGTTCTGAGTGTAACAAGCTGTGTTGACTGCTTCTGCCCAAAAATATGTAGGTAGGTTTGACTGGCTTAACATTGTTCTTGCTGCTTCAATCAAAGTCCTGTTTTTCCTTTCTACCACTCCATTCTGATGTGGAGTTCTTAGGGCTGAGTATTGTCTTGAAATGCCTCGCTCTGTGCCGAATTCATTTAGAACTGCATTTCTGAATTCAGTTCCATTATCTGATCTGATCGTCCGCACAGGCAATCCAGCTTCCACCTCAATCTTTTTAATGTGATCGATTACCATTTGAGGTGTTTCATCCTTAGAATGCAAAAACAACACCCACGTGTACTTGGAGTAGTCGTCGACAATCACTAATGCATATTTCTTCTTTGAAACTGACATGACATTAACCGGTCCAAACAGATCCATATGAATCAACTGGAGAGGTTCGCTGATGCTTGACATGTCCTTACTTCTATGTGACGCCTTCTTTGACTTACCCTTTTCACATGCTTCACAGAGTCCTTCATGGTAGAATTCTATCTATAGTAACCCTCTCACCAATTCTCTTCTTACTAAAGAATTCATCGCCTTGAAGTTCAGGTGAGATAGTTTTCTGTGCCATAACCAACTCAATTCAGAGGATGCTTTACTGTAGAAACAATTTGCTTCTCCTCTGCTTGTAGTATTTAAGTCAGCTACGAATAGATTTCCTTATCTTACTCCTTTAAGAGCAAGCTTTTCATCTTTCCTATTGGTGATCATACACTTTTCCTTCCTGAAGTCCACATTATATCCTTTATCTGTGAATTGACTGACGCTCAGCAAGTTGTGCTTCAGACCGTCAACAAGAGAGACATTTTCAATGATGACATTTCTAACTTCCAGACTACCATATCCCTTAGTAAAGCCTTTGTTGTCATCTCCAAAGGTTACAATTGGGCCGATCTTCTCAACCACATTGGTCAGCAGGGACTTGTCTCCTGTCATGTGCCTTGAACATCCACTATCCAGAATCCACATGACTTTTTCATTAGTATCTATGCCCTGCAACCACAAAGTGATTAAGGTTTCTTTGGAACCCAAACTTGTTTGGGTCCAAGAAATTTAGAGGTTCTTGCAGATNNAGAACATTAGATTCTACTTTAACCTTATTACATGTATGACTAAGGTGTCCAGCGGAATTGTAATTAGTACACAATTTCCTAGGTGTAGTGGGTGCAGGTGTAGCAGAATTAGCAATTTTAACACCTACTTTCCCATTCCTATTACTATTTGACTTGTTCTTGTTACCACCTAATTCAGTTTTAGCAGATTCAGTTTTAACTGGCTCATTAGGTGTAACTTCTTCTACATTATTTTCCTCAACTTCTTTCTCTTTTAACTTATCCTCAACAAGCATTTCTTGTTTCCATACGATAGTATCTTCGTCTAAGGGTTCTGAGAGTGGGAGCTTAAAGATAGGATTACTACTCTTCTTAATGACAAAAGGAACATTTTCATTTTCTAATAAAACAGTACTAGAAGCATTGAAAGTTATATTCCTTTTATCCTTTTTCTTATTCCTTTTATGTTCATCGTAGTTAAAGCCTATACATGTCTTGTTATCTAAGCTCTGCTTATCCATTATGTCTTTAGCAATATTAGCTGAGTTCTTAAAAGCTTCCAATTTTAACTCTAGCTCAGAAATCTTAGCCATAAGTGCTGTCTCAACCTCTGCATTACAGATAACCTTATTCTCTAAATATTCATTTCTTTCCTTAAGGTTATTAACTGTGATTCCTACAAGCTCTAGTTGTTCCTTTCCAGATTCTAGCTTTTTAATCTTCGCAACTAGTCTAGCATTTTCTGCTTCAGAAGCTAGCATGCTTGTATGAATGTTAAACATCTCTATACTCAAGTCATTAACAGTATTTTTATATTCAGATAGAGACATATCTACAGTGGTGAGAATAGGTACCTGTGCTGATGATGGAGATTCTTCTGAAGTGTCTGCCATTAATGCAAGATTTCCATATTCTTCTTCTTCAGAATCTGTGTCATCCCAGCTTCTACCTTCAACAATGTAAGCCTTGCCTTGTTGTTTTGCAACCAAAGCATCCAATCTCTGTTTCAACTTCTCATTCTCCCTTTTCAACTCATCATAGCTTTTCTTCTCGTATGAACTCTTCTTCTCATAAACCTTATTGTCTTTTGCTTGTTTCGGTTTCTTACATTCAGTGGCGAAATGCCCTAGTTCATTGCAGTTGTAGCACCGGAACTTACTACGGTCTACCATGTTTGACTTGTAACCACCTCTTGAGTTGGATCCCGAAAATGATCCTGTCTTCTGAAATCTGCTACCAAAACTTTTCTTGTACTTGGGATTCCTTCTGAATCTTATATGCTTGAAACGCCCTGCCAAGTACGCCATAGATTTGTCTTCCATCTCATCAAGCTCTTCCAATGTATAAAAATCATCTTCCTCTTCAGCTTGTGATTCTGTAGCCATTTCAGCTTCAATGATCAATTCTCCACCAATCTTGGTTTCAACAACCTTTGCTTCAGAAGTCTTCACTTCATCTGCCACAAGAGCTGTGGTCTTCATTAGTGCTGCACTCTTACTGTCCACTGAGCCGGAACCATAGATAATCAACCTCTGTTCTTGTTCCATTTCATAAGTCTTCAATTTTCCATATAGCTTTTCAAGGGGCATGACATTGAAGTTGTCCCTTTCTCTAATTGAAGAAACTTTATGCTCAACATGATGTGGAAGAGTCAACATAAACTTCCTGTTCGTTTCCCTTAATGGATAGTTCTTCCCCTGGATACTCAACTCATTTAATAATTTATTATATCGCTCAAAAACTTGAGTGATTGTTTCTCCAGGAGTAGATTTGAACGCTTCATATCTTGATGTAAGTATATCCAACCGGTTCTCTTTTACTTCTTCTGTTCCTTCCATAATCAGTTCGATGGTTTCCCACATGTGCTTTCCAGATATACAATTTAGAATTTGATGGCACATGTCTTCATCCATTGAGTCAACAATAATCAACTGAAGGCCTATGTCCAATGCAACAATTTCTTTCTCTGTATCAGTGAACTCTGTAGGATCCTTTGGAGTAGACCTTTGAGGAACTCTTACTCCGTCCACTGTAGATTCAGGAATCATCTTCATTGGTACAAACGGTCCGTTCTCTAAGATACCCATGTACAACAGATTTGCAGCCTTAATAAACAGGGTCATCTTCTTTTTCCAGAGATTATAATTCACTCTATCAAACTGAGGAACCTTAATACTTCCTACTTTCTGAGAACTCATGATATTGAACTTTTCAAAATTATTTAAAGTTCAAAAAATTTCTGAGTGAAATATTTTGAAAATTAAAAAATTCGCGAAAAATTCCAGAAGCTTAATACTGAAGTCCGAACAATAGATCCTGATTTGTAAACTCAATCAGTAAGCTCTGATACTAATTGTTAGTCCTAAATATCATAGAAGGGGGGTTGAATACGATATTGTCCAATTTATAAAATATTCGCGGAATGATTTGTTATGGACTAGTTGACAGTTCGAACAGATATTAAATCAAACACAAGGTATGCACACAGTTAACACAAACACAGTTCGTTCGGGGAATATATCGTTTTATTAATATAAACCACGAAGGTGCTACACAACTCTAATCCGTAGATTAGCTTCAACTGATTCACTAGTACAGTTACAATACAACGGTAATCAATACGAACAATAATTATGACACTAGCTCAAACGACGTTAATAGCTTCTCTGTGTCTCTCTTCTTTGCTCTGTATGTTTTCTCTTTGTAACTGAATGAATTGAATCACAAAGGCTTGGCTTTGCTGCTTTATTGAGTAGGCTTTTTCAATCTTCTACGTGGCCTTCTGAGAACCAAGTAAATAGATTACTTCTCACTTCTTGAATTAACAACCGTCGAGACATTTGTTTTATAACCATCGGTGAGTCTGTTGATAACCGTCGAGACTGAAATAAATCAATTAAAACAATTCTACTCAAGGATATCAATGATAGGTGGCATGCTGTAGATTAAATAATCTTAAACCTCAACTATCGAGACTTAACCGTCGATGGAATAAATAATCTGGATATTTATCTAAGTACCTTAACTATCGAGATGCTGTAACCGTCGATTAATTTAGACGAAACAGTCAAACCCAACTAACAGTTATAACTATCGACTCAAAATAATTATTAAAACCATAACCGTCAAGAGAAATGGAATTAATAATATATCCAAGGTGCTAACCGTCGAGATGTGTTAACCGTCAGTAAATAAGACGAAATAGCCAAACAGCTGAAACCCAACCGTCGGTAAATAAGACAAAACAGTCAAACAGCTAAAATATCAAGGTATAGGGTGTACGAGTAGTAGTATACATAGATTTTCTTGGGGTTCAGCAGTTCTGGCTTATCTGTATAGGGGTTTGGAGCACGCTTCTAAGAGGGGGAGTATCAGAGTATATGGGTGTTTATGGTTACTTATGATTTTGACATATGAGAGATTTAACATAGAGTGTCCTGTCCCGGATCCACTTTGTGATACATATCCGGTTGGGGAATATCATGATCAAAACCCTCATTTTTTTCATGCAAAATCTCATCTTCATCATATTCTTCAATGTGTATTGCACTTTAAACATTCCTATTTCTGGAATGAAAATTATGTTTGGGATTAATGTAAAAGTAGCAACACAAGAAGTAACGGCTAAATTATGTTTTAACAATTGAGAGTGATTTCGAATTTATTTGAATTCAATAAATTTAATTTGAATAGAAAAATATATTTGATAATTGATAGTACCCGTCAGTCCACGAACTAAACACCTGGAATATAATCTATACACAACAAGAGGTCAAAGCGCCGCTCAAAGGACAAACAGACGATAACTGACAAAAACCTGCTAGAACGACCCTAAGGTATGAAGACATATATAACGGATTTCCACATTAGACTAGCAAGGACAGACGCCATAGTACAAAGGACAACATGGTGAAGAAAGAAAGTAAGGACAAAGAATAATATCGTAGCAACCAAAAGGACAACATAGTGGAAAAAGAGTGAAGGACAAAAGGCAGTATGGCACAATGATAGGATAGGGAGGCGCGAGGCGTCGGACCGGGTAAAACGTCTACCTGGCGGGTAAGCCGTACCCTATCTCAGAGTCATATATATACGATTGTCATAAAGGTAAGGAGGTAAGTCATTCAATACACACTCTCTCACTCTTAGAGAAGATTCAGACATACACATAGCATTAAACCCAGACACAAAGCTTTAACTCGGATACATGCTTCGGCTATATCCTCCCAAGAAACCGTACTGATTCTCACGTTGGAGGTGTTTGATGGCCCCACATCCCCGCTTGGGCATTGTTTTACAGGACCCACATTTGCAGCGCATCTCATTTTCCCGACCAAAGCACCATGGTAGGAGATTTTCACGACCACCGGAGGATCAAAGGCATTATCAATAATATTATTTAATTTATTTGAAAATTGTTCGTGTTTGAATTCGTGTTCGATAATAACAAGTGTAGTTTGTTAATGAATAAATATGAAAATAATTAATTATCTAAATAAAAAAAATATGAAAATAATTGATTTGTTCCATTTGGATTTGATTCGAATTCGAGAAACTCGGTTCAATGTGTTATTAAATTTGAATTTGGACAAAAAAATTTATTCAATTTACTAAAAAATTGCTCTAATTCGATATAAAATTATTTGAATTTGATTTGATTGTTTCGTTTATGGACCCATTTAAAATTAATGTTTGTAAGTTCTTGTTAATGACATATTTGTTTTAAAGAAATTTTTATGAAAAGAAATTTAAATTTATTTTTTATTTCTAAATTAAAAAATATGGCTAAAAATGATTTGATGGTGTAGAGGGATTAAATGAAAACTGTATTTACTTCAAATAAAAAAAGAGTAACGTATTTACGTTCTTTAATATTGACCTTTTGAAAAATTGTACATTTCGTTTATGCACAAATAAATGAACACAATACATGTATAAGTATTGTAATTGCAGCGATGGAAAAAGTGACGAAGTCTCTGAAAAGAATTAAATTTGAGATTTAGTTTCTTTGCCTACAGACAGAAAAAATATTGGTTGCATTTGGTGTATAAGAAGAAAGATGACCCTTTCGAACTCGGTGGTACAAGGTACCAAGTAAGATTAGTAGGAAAGGGTTATGCGCAAAAGGAGGGAGTGGACTATAATGAGATTTTTTCTTTAATAGTGAAGCACACTTCCATTCGGACGTTATTGAGTATTATTCTCAGAGTGATCTTGAGTGGGAACAACTTGATTTAAAAAGGCTTTCTTGTACAGAAACTTAGAGGATGGAATTTATATGTATCAACCTGAGAGATATAAGATTCAGGGAAAGAAATGTTATGTATGTTGCTTGAATAAGTCACTAGACTTAAGGAGTCTCCTCAGCAATGGTACAAGTGATTTGACTCTTTCATACGAAAACATGGGTACTCAAGATGTAAGTATTATTATTGTGTTTACATTCGAAAACTTTATGGAGGTGGTTATATTTATCTTCTAATATATGTGGATGACATACTTATTGTTTCAAAGAGCAAGGTGGAGATAGATAGGTGGAGATCTCATCTTAGTATGGAGTTTGATATGAAAGAAATGGGTGCTGCAATTAAAATTTTAGGAATGGAAATTAGAAAAGAGAGCTCGAACTGTCAATTATTCTTAAGTCAGAAATGCAATTATGATAGAATGGTGCAGCTAGTTGGGGCTTACATATCATGGTGTTCATCGTTTTCTTGGTGTTATCCCATAATTTGAGATCTATCAAATGATGTATAGGTGGAGAATTGTGAATATAGATAGATTGGACTAGTTTTTGGTGTTGATGTGAAAATTTTACAGGAATTTTTCTAGTCGAGTCAGCTATCTTGTTTTTACGTTTCCCAGAGTTCCAACGGTCGGATCGCCTTGACTTCTGTACAATATCTTCTTTACTTCAGAATCTAAATTCTAAACGGTAGAGATCGGATTTATAGTTTCATAAAGTTAGTTTATTGTGGTTAGAGCAGATATTTGTTGTTGAGGGTTAAACTGCATATGGTGTGTCGACTTGAAACATGTATATTTGGCCCAAAATGTATTTTTGTTTTAATTCTCAAACTAGGTGCCTGGTTAATAAGATATGTAAATGGGTGTGAATTAGTTATGTTTTTTCAAGGGGTGATATATTACACATGCAAAATATACACATATCAATATATACAAGAAGAAAAGATTTTTTTCATTTTACCAACCTAAAAATTATTTCTTTGTATTCTTCTTTTTACTTATTACTTTATTTATTATTTGTGTTAAAGTCATAACTTGTATTGGTAAAACTTGGTGGGATCTCCAGACATAAAAATTTCTATTCGGGAGTTATTACGTTTCGTAAAGGTTTGTCCCTCGATTGCGGCTCAATAATTGCTATAAGAAAGGTTGGGAGAAGAAAATCTTAGGGGTAATGGGTTGTGGGTAGTCGATGTGGGAGGCTATCAGTATGAACACATGTGATATCTGTGGAGTCATGTGTCGAAAATCTTCTTGATATAGTGATGTGGTCAAGCGGCGTGTCTTGCGTATGATAGCGGGGTCACGAGATTTGTTGTTCTTGGTTTGAAGATGATCGAATTGTTGGATAGTGTCAATCCAAGTCCCACATCGAGTAGGCAATAAAAATTTATCTTATATATAAGTAGTCAATTAACTCCATTAGTATTAGACTTTTTGGGGTGTGTCCAAAAATAAATTCGTGTGGACTGAAGGCAAAGAGGAAAATATCATACTATTGTGGAGTTAAAGCTTGTTTGCGGTCAAACAAGTGCTATCAGAGCCAAATGTTTGGAGATGGATCTTGTAAGTAATGGGCTGCAGGTTTATGACATGAAGGTCCATCGGTGTGAATCCATGAAAAAAATTTGTGAAGCCGTGTATCATAAGTTTTCTGTATATTGTATTGTGATCAGGCAGCATGTCTCGTAGGAGATGGCGGTGGTACAATATTCACAACATTTGTGGTTCTTGATTTAAAGGCGAATTATTGGGTGATGCCAACCCAAGTCCAATATCGAGCAAATAATAAATAATTTTCTTATATATAAGTAGCTAGTTAAATCCATTAATGTGAGGCATTTTGGGGTGTGCCAAAAAAAATTCGTGCGACGTCGGCCCAGAGCGAACAATATCATACTATTGTGGAGTTAAAGTTTACTTGCGATTCAACAAATCCTTTGTGCAATATATACCCTTTTTATTATGACATAATTGATATAGATAATATATTTTTTAATCATAAAAGATGTTAGAAATGAGTAATGTGAAACTTATACAGAGGGGGGGTGAATTTATAATTGATTTTTTTTACTTTACTGTATGAACTGTGATTGTTCAATCTATTTGTAGTCTAAGTTAATTTGTGTAGTGTTTATCAAAGATTTGCGGAAATGAAATAACCACACAAATTTAATTTTCAATCTAATTTGTATAAGAATGAATTTGCTATATTCTGATATTCTTGATTTGAATCTCAGCTTCTTGTTCTTGAAAGATACAAGAAGTCAATTTTATAGAAATATTCAACTTACTAACCTATGAATCTGTGCACGTTTCTATATAGACAACATGTCTCATTAGAACATGCTTTCACAGGTTAGTTTGCTAAAACTAGAAATAGACAAATGACTCTTTACATTTTACATAATTCCACTTCTAGATAAGTCTTTCAGTTAATAGTCTATCCCTTCTGCATTTTCTCTTCTGTCTTTGTTTTTTCTTCTTTCAAGCTTTATTGTAGACCTGTCTCTATCTTCACAAGTTTGACTAATCATGATCATGACAGAGATTCAAATTAATTGTCTTGTTCTTCTGCAAATCTCCTAGAAAATAGCTCCTTGAAATATTCAAATACTCAATTGTTCTTGCCTCGAGAAGTCATGACACATATTTCTCGATCAACTACTTCTGAGACTTCTCAATCAACCTTTTGACTTGTTACTTCTCGAATGCCTAGACTTATCGATTGGGTATAGCTTTGATGACTTCTCGATTTGGCTAGACTCCTCGAATGGTCTACTACCACCGACTTCTCGATTGGTCTACTACCACAGACTTCTCAATTGGCCTCTTCCCTTAGACTTCCCGATTGCTTCCTTAGCTAACTTCTCGATTTGTTTTACTCGACTTCTCAAATGATTACTTTGTTGCACTTATCGATTGGCTCCAATGCTTTGACTTCTCGATTAGACAAACTTCTCGATCGAATACTGAGCCATGGAGAGTTTTGAGACTTCTCTACCAGTTGCACATCTTTGACTTCTCTATCAAGGTGACTTCTCGATTGGTTTATTTGACTTAAAAGAAATTCCTTTTCTGAACTCCTTATTTGATGAAGACTTTATTCTCCTAATGCATGATTCATCTTGAATCTTCTACTAGTACAATTATTCTTAATATCACTCATTTACATTTGGAGTTACTGTAGAAACATGCTTCTGACTACAAATACATAATAAAATAACTAAATTACCACCTTATACAAGAAGTTCTAAATGTGTTACATAACAGGAGAAATAAACATAATATGGTAGGCTTGATTTGGTCCAACAAATGATAATTTGATTGAATATTAACGTACTTAAAAATCATCATAAATATAGAATATAAAAAGAATAAATTATTTTTATTAACAAATATAAAGGTAAATTGAATATTTTGAAAATCCCTTTTCATTTACAAAAGTTTGCATCACAAAATTTCATATCGAGGAAATGGTAATAAACGTAAATTGTATTCAATTGCTAAAAATTAAATGAATTTTGACAAGAATGGAATGACGATTTCAAACAAAATGAAATTCTGGTTATATGGTTGAGATGGAGGAATGAAATGAACCATATATTATAACTAGATTTTGTGTCTTTATTCTATAGGTTGCTTTAGTTCCACTTGCTATGATCGGAAATCTCTTCTTTAGTAAACCAAATGCACGCTATATCGCATTACACGAAGAAGAATGTCTATGATTGAATAACTCACGAGCATTTTTAGGTGAATTTCCAGAATACTCTTTTAAGTGATAACAGACTCCTCTATGTCGGGTAATAGGTCCACTCTTTAACATAAACCCAGCATCCACGAGTTAGTATTTACCGTAAAAAAATCATAAGCATTATAAACATATATACTAATGCGAGATCATAATTAATGGCATACTAGTTTACATTTAGAAAACAATCTAATTATATAGATTAATTTGAGATCACTAGGAATGGCATGCTAGTTTTTAATTATAAAATAAAATCTAAATATATATACCTTCTGGGATTTTGAGACAATGGCTCCTTATTAATGTACTTTTAATAATTCTTGATTCGGACGTAGTTCCCTCCTATCCATCCAAGACATATAAGAACTTCAAGTCAAATGTGCAAGCCGCTAACACATTTTGAATTGGATAGTCTTTTATTCCACGATATTTAGGAGTTTCGGCTGATGAGACTTTTACTCGAACATGAGTGCCATCAATTGCACTAATACAGTCCTTGCAAAACAATTACAATTAATATCTCCTTTATAATATAAATACTTTGACTCTATGATATTTGGTGATATGAATTTATCTTGAAATATGGATAAAATCTAGCATTACTAATTATTTACAAAGGGACTTGGGATCCATCGGGTTGAATGAGAAATTTTTCCTCCAACTCCATGATTGCATTAAGTACATTATGGAAGTGGCGACTCACTGTCTCACCAGAACGTCGAAAAAAGTGAAAGTTCACCGATAGTGACATTATGTCTTAACAAATATAGAGATTTGACTACTTGTTCCTCAACCGTTGCTCTTGTAGTTGGTCGAAGGTCTCCTTGTTCATTTAACAACTTACACAAATCTAAGAATGCCCCTGGACTCATTCTTATAATATTACGACAATAATGAGTACTAGAGAATAAATAGGTCAACATCTCACATCTAATACTTTCACTTTCTAACCTTAAACTCCGACTAACAAAATTATGTTTTCTTCGACTTTCACGATTAGTAATTGCACACACAACTAATATTGATGCACGAATTCCCATTTTTTTACACTTTTTTGTTTACCTTCTGCGTCCATCTACATTAACAATTTAAGAAAAATGAGAACTTGAGTTATAATTGGCATACAAGATAAATCCTTATAAGGAGATCAATACTTCAATAACATATTTTAATTAGTATAATTTAAAAAATTATTTTCATTTTCTAAGAAGCATTTTATCGAATAGTGTGAAGACATCAAGTTATATACACATATATAATTAAAAACTACTTTTGATTGAGAACTAATTGAGATAGAGAGAGAGGGAGAGAGAGAGAGTCGTGAGGTAGAGAGAGATACACTGAGAGAGAGAGAGAGATGAATAATGAGAGAGCGGGAAAGAGAGATAGTTTGAGAGAGAGAAAGATGAATAGTGAGTGAGAGAGATACAGTGATAAATGAACAACTGTGTGTATGTGTTAATTTTCAAAGAGATGAAAATACCTGTAAGAGAGAGATGAAGAAAGCCCGACAGAAATAGGAAATGAATCGCTAGTACCAACACCCCAATTTGAGGGGTTGAAAATATTTATTTTTTTATATTACAAACTAACCCCTCCTGAGCCCTTCTTAACCCATCCCCTGTTTTGAGAAAATTTCCCAAACTTGGTTTTTTAGAGTCCAGCCCAGCCAAACCAAATCCAACCCAACCCAACCCTTCCCAACACCCGATCTAAACAAAGCGTAACAGTCGAATCTTATTCTATCTGAAATATGGGGTGTTGAAGTCAATTTTCGTCGGGTACAAGCTTTAATATTAAATTTATTATCAGGTATTCGTATATATATTATAAGAAGAAAATATATAAGTATTAAGAACACAATTAGGGTTTTGGGATTTTTGGGACTGCTCTTGTGAGTATTGTAATAAATAATAAATTTTGAATCCCCTCTCAAGGTGCCTACGTACCCTATTTATAGGGATCAATTCCATGTAGTTCTATTCGATTCCGAATTGTATTTCTCTTAAAATCTAGCCCATCTCTTATCTTGTTTCTTCGGATGCAAGTAATTCTAGAATGGAAAGTATTTTTAGTATCCAGATCCTTCTAAAATTAGGTTTCTGGCTTTATAATATTTTTCCACCACTACAAGTATTGGACTCTTCAATAATTGATCGGACTCAGTATTTATAAGGCCTCCTTTTATTTAATTTGATCCAACCTTCGAACTCACTATATTTTTAAATAATTCATGAGGCCTTTGGGTACAAATAAATGGGCTGAGCCATCATATAGGAATTAAATATATTCTTTATATCAACACGGGGATATACTCATTCTTTTCGAATAATTCACACCACATCTTTCCTTTATTTATCTTTTGACCAAAATTTCTTTCTAAATTTTGATAGTAAAATTAGGTATCCCCCTCACTCCTCCCCCGCACTCACTCACTCACTCATAATTATATATTACATATCTCTCCCTATTTCTCTTCACACATAAATAAATGTATATTCGATATCTCTCCTCCTCTTCTCTATCTAAAAAACATAAAAGTATATTTACATATCTTTACAATTCGAAATTTTTCATATTTGAAATTTTTGATCGAAAATAAATTTTAACTCTATTTTAAAATTTTATGAGAGATTGTTTATATTTAAAAGTTAAATTTTATAAAATTAAAATATTAAAAAATTATATATTATTTTCCTTTCATTCTACTTAAATTTTACCTAAACTAACAAATTAATGCAATGCTTATTCTATTTCTTCATTATATCATTTCTTTTTCATTCTATTCTAACATACATTTCTTTTCCGTTTCATTCCATTCTTTAAAAGTAAATACAACTTTAATTTCATTTTATAAAGAAAGTTGTAATGTGATTATGATTATATTAATATACTTTTTGTTTTACTAATAAAATATATTTCAGAATAACATCCAAATTTGTTATTTATGCATTTTGATTTAATCTGCGGGTTTGGCAAGGATCCTGCTACAGAGTTTACTGAATTTACTGGATGAACTATTATTTTTAGCATGTACGTACCCCAATTCATTGTATTTCGTACAGGAGTGTGCTCCGATTCATTGTATTTCACTATTTTGTAAAGGGAAAGGGGGGAAGTAGGGAACTAAAGCGTGTTTGTCTTATTTTAAGATAATTTAATTTAAAATTTATTTATAATTCTATGCAAAAAATAAAATTTGTATTTAAATTTATTAAAATTGTTTGGATGATTACAGAAAAAAAAAAGCGTGTTCGGGATGATTCAGTTTTATATTCTATTGAATGAATTACTAGGAGCATTACAAAATCCTTAACTAAATTAGTTTATGTGTGAGAATATGTAAAAAATATAACACTCAAACAATGCAATTTCTTAGTAATAATCACTTAGCAATAAATATAGATAATCATGTTTAGTTGATTACTTTTGTCGAACCAACAAAATTCTTATATATAATTTCACCTTATAATAATTAGGCTTAAATGTAAATTTAACCCTGTGTTTTCATCAATATACAATTCAAACCCTCTTTTAATATAATTAGTAAATTTAACCCTGTGTTTTTGAACTATATACAATTGAAACCTTTTTAAAATAATTAGTAAATTTAACCCTACATTTTTGAACTATATACAATTTAAACCTTTTTAAAAAATATTTAGTAAATTCGAAAATTAAAAAAACGAACTGCAATTCCACGAATTTTTACATGAAATGAAGCCCATAAACAGATAGAACAACACATGTCATTCAATTTAGTTACTCATATTAAGAAAACTAACTTCGGAATCATCTTCAAAAGTTGCTTTGATTCTCAGAACGTCTCAAAAACACCAAGAACGTTTGAGAATCAAAGCAACTTTTGAAGGTGATTCTGAACTTAATTTTCTTAATATGAGTAACCAAATTGAATGGCATGTGTTGTTCTATCTGTTTATGGGCTTCATTTCATGTAAAAATTCGTGGAATTGCAGTTCGTTTTTTTAATTTTCGAATTTACTAAATATTTTTAAAAAAGGTTTAAATTGTATATAGTTCAAAAATGTAGGGTTAAATTTACTAATTATTTTAAAATTTTAGTATTATTTTAAAAAAAGGTTTCAATTGTAAATAGTTAAAAAACATAGGGTTAAATTTACTAATTATATTAAAAGAGGGTTTGAATTGTATATTGTTAATAACACAGGGTTTAAATTGTAAATAAGCCTAATAATTATACATAACACTGTTAGAGTACACATCACTTACTTTAACTAAAATTTTACATTTATTTTATATATCACCGTTGAAGATACTCTAATATACAATTACATATATAGCGGCTGTGCATTTAAAATAATAATAAAAAAGTTAGCTTATATTGTTTCGAGCATATTAGCTCAAATGTATCACTTAAATCAAAAGCCCAAATGGGCACAAAACTTATCCTAACTTGGAGATAATTTCAATTATATTAGATATATTGAACACATGAATATGTATATTATTAAACAAAATTATCATTGTGGTGTGTATATTATTATATCTTGTGTATTATAACTCAAAAAGAAGTTATATGAAGTCAAGGTGAGGAGAATACCTTGCCCCAATACACAAGGATATCATAATTTAAACATAATAAAATGCCAACAAGAGTATAGGACAAGTAAAGAACTGAGATATTTCCTCAACTTGGACACAAATTTAATATATTTTTGCCTGCAAAAGTTAGGAGGGTGTGGTCACTAGCTAGCCAAGAATCAATGGGAGCATAAGCAATGACTAGGGGTGAGGGAAGACCATAACTGAAATCCCATAAAGACAGACTCACAGGCATAAATTTAGTGTCAGCCCATCATCCAAAAGCTTACAATGATAATACATTACTCCTGTGTTACTCGGACTCGAATATGAGTGTTCGACATGATGGATACGTATCTAAGTATCGAACTCGGCAATGTTTTAAAAAATATAAATATTTTTGCCCTAAAATAAATGTTCAAGTGTGCATATATGTGTGTCGACTATCCGGATACTCGATGATAAAATGAAGAGTCTGAGTAGCATAAAATTGCTAGATATCAAAACTGGCTGTTAGGCAGCAGAAACTGAGGCCAAAGTTGTAAGAAAAAACAGCTTTCTGTTTGTCTCCCCTTTCCCCAAATAGCTCCCTACTCAGAAAGCATTCATTCTTACTCTCTTCATTATATGCATGTGGGGTTACTTTTGATCAAAATATCATAAACAGAATATACATCAGGGTCACACATCTAAACAAAAATGGATGAATATGTAACCTCTAGGTAGAATTTGCATAAGCTTTTTTTGTGTATTTTCATTGCGAAAAATGGATGAAAGTCTGTCTGATACGTTGTTCAAGTGTCCTTGTTTTTTCACTTATTGTTCTTACTATTTCTATCTTGAGCAATCCAAACAGTACCCACCACTTAAATCAAGTATATGCAATGATAGCAAGAATCATCACACATTCATATTTGTAGAAATTGTTAAAGTGACTATATTAATCTACAGAACAACTTATATTAGAAAAGTTTTCCAAGGTGACAAATGATTCAAATGATTTGAAAAGAGGAAACACCCGCGTATTATTCATGATTGACAGAGAGAGGTAGACAAAATTTGACCATCAGAGTTTTTAATCTAGCTTTCAAATTTGACCCGACAAACTCATAGACTTTCGTTTCAGATGCAATGAATCTACTAGAGTAACTAGACAAATTTTAATTGAGTTTTAGAACTTGAAATGACAAAGTAAAGAAATTTACATGATTCAAACAGTGTACACCAACTAAGTTAGGCACACACAATCACCTAAGCTGCAAAAAGAAAGATCTCTTTGATGCAAATAGCGGAAAGTTCTAGGATGCATTGCCATCTGTGTTTATAGGTATAATGGTTTAACAATGAACTTTTCCCGATTAGACACCAATTAAACCTTTACTGAATTTCATATGATATCGTAAACAGAATTTGAAATAATTAAAATACCTTTACTGAGTGGAGATATGATCGGTATACAAGGATTATAAATCGATTTTCCCTTTCTTTTAGTATCCTTATTAACTAATGAATATTTAAAATCCATAAAAATCTTATGGAATCCTAATTTTTTTTATACTCTAAAGGTAATATACTCTACAATTCATTCTAATACTTATCTCAAGAAGTAATATACTCTACAAATATCGACGTCTATCCTAGCTAGGCAATGTCAAAACTATTTTTACAAGGAACATGTTAATGTCTAGGGATGAGGCGCGCAAGGTGGTGGAAATTGGGCACCCATGTATCCAACTTTAGCATTTGTACAAGTAGCAATCAGCCTCATTGTGTTTATTTTTGGTTGCAAGTTAATATTATTTAACTTCAGATTTTCACATGGCGCCCCTGGGCTGCAACTTAGACTCACTGCTACTGGCGTTGATGAAGTGCCCTTAATATCTTCATACGTAATATCACTGATTTTCACAAGTGATGGCTGCAGGAATCAATTGCATCATCGTTAACTTTGAACATTCTATAGGACCATCACAGATGAGTGATTAAGGCTTAAGCAAATTGCGAGATTGAGACCAGTGGAGGTCTCATCTTGATGGATATAGTGAACCGGGGCTGTTTTTTGGTACATTGTGTATATAGATTATGGAAGGGTATTTTACTCACCTTGTTGGAATTGGTGCCATAGTTTTGGTCAATGATGATAGGATTCGCTACATTGTCCATCACAATGTTGCTGAAAAGCATGCGTAAAGCTTTGCTTGGACCTGATCCAGGCCATGTCTTGATTCTTATGCCATTTTCAGTTCCTACCAATGTGGAGTTTTTCACAGTAACTCCATTCACATCTAATTCATTTGGTAATTTCCCTAGGCTTCCAATGCTGTTATAACAAACCAAAATAAAAATGTAAATTCTAATTGAAAAAGTTATAAGCAGAAAGGAAAAAACAGAGAATGTAATTGCCTAATTCCATGTCCAGGGCCACAAGTGACTTTCATGACAGTAACATTGACCGCTCCTTGGCCGATGGATACGCAATCGTCTCCAGTGCCGATGATGGTCTTCAAAACTTTAATATTAGAGGATCTGCTAATGTGCATGCCATCTGTGTTAGGGCTATCGACAGGGGCATTTATATGAAGACCGATTAATCGACAGAGTAATCTTAGCCCCTTGATTTTTGTATTATGTACATCGTTGAAATACAGCGACTGCACATTGCATAAACATTAATCCATCAATTATGATCATCTGTATTGTGCTTATGTATGCAGATTTGAACACAAGACTGATGGGCCAAAAGAGCTCAATACAATGTAGGTATCTGCTCACCTAAAATATCAAGGACTTAAAAGATGACTTAATAAGTAAATTGTGCTTATGCATCAATAGATAAATCCTGAAAAAAAAAGTCCGATAATTTTATATTTATAGAAATGATTGAACTTACAGAGGGAAGAAAAGCGCAGTTAGTGTTACCCTTGCAGTCATTATATTTACATATATCAGGACCTGAACCATCAATGGTACCTGACCCGGTAAGGACCAATCCATTTATGTGCTCGAATGAAATCCAATACTTGTCAGAGTATTCAGATGGGTCACCAACTGCTTTCAGGTTTCCTTGAATTTGTACTGTTACAGAAGTGGGAGGAGGGCCTTTGCATGGCCCTTGAATTACAGTTTCTGCAAGTGTGAACATGCCTGGGGGAACCACAACTGATGCTAGCCCATTAAAATCACAAGCAGCTCTCCATGTTTTAACAAAAGGCTGATCATATATACAAAGATAGAAATATAAATTAAAACTATACTCAGCCACACCATGTGTGTTACTAATCAGATTCATGAATTTAAGTAGATGAATTTTCTTTTTCTGGTTTATATATACAATTAGCGGAAAATTATAAAAGCGTTCTTTCAAGCAGGTAATGCATGTGGAATAAAATGTACAGAGATTTTCACATTCAAAAATTTAATAGTTAAGATAGTTGGCCATAATATTACATTTAGTATTATAAGTTGAAATACCTTTGCATTTAGACAATTGAGAAGTTGCATTTTTGCTCAATTGCTTTTAACATTTAAAATGACAATCGTGATTTGACATGCAGACCATGTCCATGCATAATTTTATAATCATGATATTTTCTTTGATAGCTCGTTACAGAATCTAATTATTCACCAGCACATGCATAGTAATGGTTATTAGTAAGTAGCTTCGAAAAAAAACCATTATCTTACCTGAGATCGTGACTGTTTGACACCAGGTCGAGCCCCAAATTGCAGGACATTAAAAATGGTACCAAGAGCAGGGCCAGCACCAGGAGGTTTATGGTGACCACCAGGGCCAGCAGGAAGAGCACCACCAGGACCAGGAGGTTTGTAGTGGGCACCAGGACCAGCAGGATGAGCACCACAAGGACGGGGAGGTTTATGAATGCCACGAGGACCAGCAGGATGAGCACCACGAGGACCAAAGGTTTATGGTGGCCTTTAGCAAGGCCACCCTTGAACTGACAAGAGAACAAAGCCAAACACAAAACAAGCGGACCAAATGCACTTGTTCTTGTGCTAGCTTTACTCAAGATGGTCATCTGCACCAGATATATACCTAAACCTAAAATTTATCTGTTCAATTTAAAAATATATATCTTGTAGTTCGAAATTTGAAATTATATACAACTCCCACCTGCATGAGCTTTATTGGAAGCAAGGCAAGAGCTAACACCTTTTTCATGTTTACCCCTAAAATTTCAGTTTCCAAAATGTTAAGAAAAAAAAATTGTTTCCACCAATGTAATGTTATATATAGAATGCCCTAACTCTGCGTTTAAATCTCATGATTTTGTTGGTTGCGTTTATTTTGCTATTTGTTTCTTTTATGTTTATTAGTTATCCTATACATAGAGTTTGCTCACCGTGTATTTTTAAAGGCCTGCCATTTTGCTGCACCTCAGGCTAGTTTGTAACCATTAATTTGTCATGATTTTCTTAAATAATAGGGTTCACTCTAACTGTTTTTTTCACCTGAAATATGATTCATCCTTTTTTTTACTATATAAATGCCAGTCTGCCCGGTCAACATTTTTACTCTGCTGCATATTTGTAGTTCACCACAATTCCACAGATAGCATAGTAGTATTCTTTCGACTAGTGTACTCTTATACACTAGATTGTGTGTGAGCCTATTTTTGATTTTGTGATCCATGATTTCTTAATAGAATACTAAGTTCTACAAAATTATTCTTCTCAAAATATCTAATTTTTGACATTTTATATTCCAAATTCGTAACGCGAATTCGGATTAAGGAACAAAGGGTGAATAACTGAAGTTGATGAGACATTCAGGAGTTATAACTCTATTACAACTTGCAACTATAGTAGGTGAAGCCTTTAGCTACAAGAACTTGATTACAAGCAGAAACAGAGGATTGCTTAGCTAACTTATTATATATCAAGACACCACATGGTCCACATACATATATTTAGAGTAGAGTGAGCTAGAGATTATAGTTAAGATTTGATTAATATGCGGGGTATTTCTTCTTCATTTTGTTATTGGGATAATCTGCAATCACTGTGCCTCCATAGAACTTGGCTGCCTCATAGCAATCGATACGAACTGCTTGGACGGCTGCAGGTACCGGAGTAAGTACCTGAACTTTTGGTTTTTGTGGCTGGTGCCAATACTTATGTTGTTTATACTGAAGTGGCTGTGGCTGTGGCAGTGGCTGTGGCTGAGGCTGACGCTGAGGCTGAGGCTGCTGTTTTTTCTTGTGTCCGAAATATTCATCCAACATAGCAAATCCTTCTAACCCAATTTTCATGAGATCTGATGATGACTTGCTTGGTGCCATATGTTCTGAGTGAACTACTATATTATAGTTAGTGCAGAAGGGCACTGAATTGTTTATGTGTTAACTTGTCTTGTGCATGTAATCAAATGTCCTCAACTCACTTTATAAAGAAGAAGGTTTGATCAGTCAGAAATTATTCTTTCAAGAAATTATAGTTTAATTAATTCAATGCCAAAAAGAAGAATCTTTATAGCGTGTAAACTAGAAAGTACAATGAAAATCTTATTACAGTTAAGGGTGCCACTCCCCGAAACGTCCAGGTGTTGTGCATGGATCAATTTGAGTCCCATCCAGTCAAATAAATACATGTGTCCAATAATTTTAATTTTATAAATTTAATTCACATAAGTTTAATTATTAACTAATTTTTTTTATATAATTTTATAAATTTACAATTCACTTATTAAATTAGATTAACTAAAACTTTAAATTATATATATTTCTTAAAAATATATTAATTATACAATATATTTAATTTATTGGTCAAAGTTGATTAATTTGATGTATATAAAATTAAATAAGATTAAAATTATAAGTGGAGAAAATATGATAATATGTTAATTTAATAACTCTATTTATCCGAAAATAATTAGGAGGATTCATTACTTCAAATTATAGATCTATATATATAATCCGACAATAATTAGGAGAATTGCATTTTCTAAATAAAAATTGAATATTTAGCTATTTATTTAAAAAAATAAAAAAAAATTACTTTTTCTATACTGTTTGTACCAGATTTTATAGGGTTAATAGCTAAGTGTATTTAATTATTTAAGTGAGAAAATCGATAATAAAATGTATGAACAAGAACAAAAAAGTAGAGGACAAGAACAAGAAATCGACAGAAGCAATTGGTGACGCAGAAAATCCCTTATTAAAGGTTAAAAATCGCGGATGAGACTCTCTCCAGCCGAAATTGATCCACTAGTAATGTTTATGATATGTTTACGAGTGATAGAAAATAAAATACAAGTACAAAACAACCTATATGTCCACTGCAGATTGTACTCGTCGGCTGTGTATATCTACCCGTCAACTACTCGTCGGTTATTAATCTCCTACTCGTCAGTTATATTCTGCAGAGAATATATTGAGGGAAGTGATAGAAGTTGTAGAAGAAGTGTAAATTGTAGCAGTAGTGTTGTGTATAATGGTTGCCATGGGATGATGTAGGTATATCCCATAAGAGAGTAGGTTTAACCCTATAATATGTGTATCGTGTATAATATGGTAGTATATATGTGTTGATGTAGGAGAGTATAATTATATAGATAAGTGAGTGTAATGAAATTGTACATATTATAGGGGTAATGAATATGTGTTTTGTAGAGAATGAAATAATTATCCAGAAAAGAATTAGGTTTAGCCCTAGAATCAGAAGCATAATAGTACGTAATGTTATAATTATATTGTAGTAATTGTTGTGTTCATCTTGAGTTGTGTATATTTATCCTCAATTCTATATATATGTTATCCATGAATACATATCGGCACATTGGCTAGGTTGTAGTTATTTTTACTCGCACCATCCTATTATTTTGGGATAGGTTCATGTCGAGGTGCTCGTTCCTGTGGTATCGACTGAAGTTGACCTCGAGTCTCTGACACCAACATATAACTCTTAGAATATATGAAAAAGAATTAAATTTATAAATATTTTAAAACCGAACGATCAATAATTGAGATTCTGAACGCGTATACCATAGCATCGGGTATCATATATATTGTAATTTTAGATCCCCACCTGTCCATGCTAACATCAAGTACTATGACTGAATACTTAATTATGATATATATTAACCTTTATATGCATTATTACTGTGACAAGTTTGAACCCTGAAATTTGATAGTACTTGTGAGGAACTAGTTTTTCTTTATGTAGAATCTACAAATTAAAATTAACGAATTAAAGTTGGGCTTATTACAAAAAATGTAATGATATTTAGTTTTTTTATAATTTTTCATGTTAAAAGATATATATATTTGAACAACTAACTTTTCTATCTAGAAAATTTTTTAACAATTAAATGTAATTTCGTCACAAAAGTACAAAATAATGTAAAACACAGGGAATAGAAGCTTCCGTGGAAAATTTGGATGAGGAACTCGGCTTCCCGTAGAAATGTGGAATCAAATTCCTCGTTGGACCTATAGTCGTAGACCTAGACTGGAAGTGTAGACCCACCTTTATTACTCTTTTTTTTATTATTATAACTAATTTTAGTATTTTATATATTAAATGAGATGATAAACTCACCCCAACCTCAATGAGCAAGTCAGAGGAAATATGTGTAGTAACAAACTCACACCACAGTCAGAGGTGGCCAAATCAGCGAGCCGGTTTGGTCACTTCTTACTCGGGCACGACACGCGACTATAGGCGAGGCGGGCCGGTTCGGAAAAAGTCCACCTCGTGTATAGCTCGGCGGTTAGTTGAGTTAGGCGGGTTTGATTTTTTATTATTTTTTAAAATTTTTATTCCATTTAATTGTAGTTCGTTATGTGCCGAACCCAGCTATGTGGCGGGTTTGACGAGTTGAAGTATTGATTTGAAAGATTCCCCATGGTACTCATTTGATAGGCTGCCTATTGAAGTAGTGATTGATTAAAGATTATATCATTCTCACTCATATTAGCATTAGTATAAAGTCAACTGAAGACAATTTACATTTTTGTTTAATAAGTATTTTAAACAATTTACATATTTGTTTAACTTAGTATATAGCCTTTGTTTACATTTAATTTAAATATAGTCAATTATTTGACGGGTTTTTTTAATTATTTTTTAAAATAAATACTTATTTCATACGAATATTTTTCTAAATAAAATATTTCATCCGAAAATAATTAGGAGGATTCATTACTTCAAATTATAGAACTATATATATAATCCGAAAATAATTAGGAGAATTGCATTTTCTAAATAAAAATTGAATATTTAGTTATTTATTTAAAAAAAATAAAAAAATCACTTTTTCTATACTATTTGTACCGGATTTGTAGGGTTAATAGCTAAATCTATTTAATTGTTTAAGTGAGAACATCGATAATAAAAGGTATGAACAAGACCAAAAAAGTAGAGGACAAGGACAACAAAAGAAATCGACACAAGCAATTGGTGACGCGGAAACCCCCTTATTAAAGGTTAAAAATCGCGGGTGACTCTCCCCGGCCGAAATTGATCCACTAGTAATGTTTATGATATGTTTACAAGTGATAGAAAACAAAATACAAGTACAAAACAACCTATATGTCCACTATAGATTGTACCCATCAGCTGTGTATATCTACTTGTTGGCTATTAATCTGCTACTCGTCAGTTGTATTCTGCAGAGAATATATTGAGGGAAGTGATAGATGTTGTAGAAGAAGTTTAAATTGTAGTAGTAGTAGTAGTGTTGTGTAGAATGGTTGACATGGGATGATGTAGGTATATCCAATAAGAAAGTAGGTTTAGCCCTATAATATGTGTATCGTATATAATATGGTACTGTATATCTGTTGATGTAAGAGAGTATAATTATATAGATAAGTGAGTGGTATGGAATTGTAGATATTGTAGGTGTAATGAATATGTGTTTTGTAGATAATGAAATAATTACCCAGAAAAGAAGTAGATTTAGCCCTAGAATCAGAAGGATGATAATACGTAATGTTATAATTATGTTGTAATAATTGTTGTGTTGATCTTGAGTTGTGTATATTTATCATCAATACTCTATATATATTATCCATGAATCCACATCTGCACGTTAGCTTGTAGCTATTTTTTCTCCCACGATCCTATTATTTTGGGATAGCATTCAACCTTATCTCCTACATTTTAGGGCTGTTATATGACTATTTCAAGCTGCTGTTACGTTCATGTCGAACTGCTCCGTTCCCATCGTGTCGACTCAAGTTGACGTCAAGTCTTTCTGTCTATTTTTTTTGTGTCAGTAGCATTGTCCTGTCTAGATATATTAATGTCCTGACGGGTGAAAATGTGACACCAACATACACCTCTTAAAATACATGAAAAAGAATTAAATTTATAAATTTTTTAAAACCGAACGATCAATAATTGAGATTCTGAACGCGTATAACATAGCATCGGGTATCATATATCTTGTAATTTTATATCCCCACCTGTCCATGTTAACTTCAAGTACTATGACTGAGTACTTAATTATGATATATATTAACCTTTATATGTATTATTACTCTGACAAGTTTCAACCCTGAAATTTGATAGTACTTGTGAGGAACTAGTTTTTCTTTATGTAGAATTTACAAATTAAAATTAACGAATTAAAGTTGGGCTTAATAAAAAAATGTAATGATATTTAGTTTTTTTTTATAATTTTTCATGTTAAAAGATATATATATTTGAACAATTAACTTTTCTATCTAGAAAATTTTTTGAACAATTAAATGTAATTTCGTCACAAAAGTAAAAAATAATGTAAAACACGGGGAATAGAAGCTTCCGTGGAAAATTTGGATGAGAAACTCGGCTCCCCGTGGAAATGTGGAATCAAATTCCTTGTTGGACCTGTGGTCGTTGTAGGAAGTATAGTTTAGTGATATACCTGAAATCAAGAAATCAAGAATAAAATATCAAGATTAGTTCGAGACAAGTGAAAACTACGCTATCCTTAAAACAGATAAACCCCTTCCGTACGGTGCTTGAAGGTGAGTTGACCTCCGTCTCACAGGATATAACGAACAAAGGTGGTCTTAAGCACAAAAAATCCGTCTTTTACGAACCGAACAAATACGGCTTCTATCTCACATAAACTGAACCTAGAGCTCTAAGAGTAGTATGCAATAAGCTATGAAACTTGTGAGTATTTTTTTTGTCCCAAACAATGATGTCCATGCCTCCTTATATAGGAGTACAAAATATGTAACTCTCCTTGTAATCAATTTTGTAACTCATACACAATAATGAGCAATACACTAATACACCATTATTGTGAGGAGTTACAAATCAATACAATAAGTTATAAAATAATAAAAAATAAAGTCATGCACTTTCAAATTTATTCAAATTTCAAACAATCCCCCACATGAATAAAATTGACATTGCAAAACGACATTTTGACACGGAGATAGAAGCACACGGTAGAAATCAGCATAGGATAGGTAAGCATTAACCCTTGAACCTTCCCTTGTAAGAATGTATTTACATTTCTAGAATCTCAGTAGTCACGTTGACCTTGAACTGCTCTTCTGTATTGTGAAATGATGATACATTTCCCACTGAAATCTTTCCCTATATTTGTTCAGTTCTCACTGTTAAACATATTTTTTCTTGAAGCGACCCCACTTCATTCACATAGTTGATCTCTTTAAATAATACGATTGTATTATTTTGTTCGACTTATCGACACACAAGGATCATTAAAAGCATAGCTTAGCCTTAACCAAATTTTATCACTGTTTTTCATCATAGGAATGGACCAGGGAGTAAAACCCCTACAATGATCTCATTAAGTCTTTACAGTTAGGTTGTCCCATTGAACCAAGATCTTGGGATCTCCAGTCAACAAGGTTGGGTTTCCTTTGTACCAGCTTTTATTATGGGCTTTAGTCCCATTCCTTTCGATGATTTATCAACTAACTCTCTTCTTAATCCCTTGGTTAGCGGATCCGCAATGTTATCTTTTGATCTGATAAAATCAATAGTGATAACTCCAGTTGAGAGTAGTTGTCTAATGGTGTTGTGTCGATGGTGAATATGCCTCGACATTCCATTATAAAGTACATGCTCAGTTGTACCTATTGCTGTCGTACTATCACAATGTATACAAAGTGGTGGTACAAGCATCTCCCATCTAGGAATATCCTCTAAAAATTGGCGTAACCATTCAGCTTGTTGAGCAATTTTATCCAAAGCTACAAACTCAGCTTCCATTGTAGAATTAATTACAACCGTTTGTTTTGTAGATTTCCACGAGATTGCTCCGCCTCCTAGCGTAAATACATATCCGCTAGTCGATTTTGATCCTTTTACACCATTTATCTAGTTAGAATCACTGTATCCTTCTATTACACTTGGATATGTTATGTAATGCAATCCATAATCACGCGTATACCTTAAGTACCTAAGTACTTTAGTTATCGCCTTCCAGTGATCCATACCTGGATTACTCGTTTTTCTGCTTAGCTTGTTTATAATGAAGGCAATGTCTGGTCTTGTACAATTTGTTAAGTACATCAGACTTCCTATCACTTCTGCATATTCTCCTTGAGAAACACAATCCCCTTTGTTTTTTGAAAGATGTAAAGTTGTATCAAACGGTGTTCTTGACACACTGGAATCTTCTTTGTTAAATTTCTCAAGGATTTTATCAACATAATGTGACTGATTTAAAACAAGTCCACTTGATGTTCTTAGGATCTTTATCCCTAGAATCACATCAGCTAACCCCATATCTTTCATCTGGAACCTTGAATGTAATATATGTCCTTAGTAGATTTGACCATTTTGTCGTTACTACCCACAATGAGCATATCATCAACATAAAGACACAGGATCACATATCTCTCAATTATGTCTTTGACATCTTGACACACCAGCTAACCCCATATCTTTCATCTGTCGTATTATCACCATGTATACAAAGTGGTGGTATAAGCATCTCCCATCTAGGAATATCCTCTAAAAATTGGCGTAACCATTCAGCTTGTTGAGCAATTTTATCCAAAGCTACAAACTCAGCTTCCATTGTAGAATTAGTTACAACCGTTTGTTTTGTAGATTTCCACAAGATTGCTCCGTCTCCTAGCGTAAATACATATCCGCTAGTGGATTTTCATCCTTTTACACCATTTATCCAGTTAGAATCACTGTATCCTTCTAGTACACTTGGATATGTTATGTAATGCAATCCATAATCACGCGTATACCTTAAGTACCTAAGTACTTTAGTTATCTCCTTCTAGTGATCAATACCTGAATTACTCGTTTTTCTGCTTAGCTTGTTTATAATGAAGGCAATGTCTGGTCTTGTACAATTTGTTAAGTACATCAGACTTCCTATCACTTCTGCATATTCTCCTTGAGAAACACAATCTCCTTTGTTTTTTGAAAGTTGTAAAGTTGTATCAAACGGTGTTCTTGACACACTTGAATCTTCTTTGTTAAATTTCTCAAGGATTTTATCAACATAATGTGACTGATTTAAAACAAGTCCACTTGATGTTCTTAGGATCTTTATCCCTAGAATCACATCAGCTAACCCCATATCTTTCATCTGGAACCTTGAATGTAATATATGTCCTTAGTAGATTTGACCATTTTATCATTACTACCCACGATGAGCATATCATCAACATAAAGACACAGGATCACATATCCCTCAATTGTGTCTTTGACATATACACATTTGTCACATTCATTGATTTGGAATCCATTTGATAGCATAACACCATCAAATTTCTGGTGCTAATCTAGAGGCGCTTGTTTTAAGCTATAAATTGACTTAACTAATTTACACACTTTATGTTCCAATCCTGGACTACAAAACCCTCAAGCTTCTTGATGTAGATATCTTCATCCAAATCTCCATTCAGAAAGGCTGTTTTAACATCCATTTGATGCACTTCAAGATTTCGCAATGCTGCAATAACAAGTATCATCCTTATTCTCGTCACTGGAGAATACGTGTCAAAATAATCAATGCCTTTCTTTTGGCGAAAATCTTGAACTACAATTCGGGCTTTCTATTTATCTATGGACCCATCAATTTTCATTTTTTGACTAAAAATCCATTTAGATCCTAGTGGCTTACAACCAGGAGGAAGATCCACCAACTCCCATATATGATTATGCATAATAGAATCAACTTCACTCTTAATGGCTTCTTTCCAAAAAGGACCATCAGGATAATGCACAGCCTGTGAGTAGGACTGTGGTTCATTCTCTAGAAAATAAGTCAAAAAATAAGGCTTGTACGATTTTTCAACTCTAGCTCTTTCGCTTTGATGAGGGGAATAATCTATTTCAAGTTCATCCATGTTTTCTTGTTCCTCGCCATCACTATTATCATTTTCAGATATAGTTTCACGTGTCCTTTTCGATAAACTTAAATTTTCTTTGGACTTACGTGAAAATACATGTTCAAAAAATGCATTTCTCGATTCCATTATTATGTTCTTGTGAATATCGGGGATTTTAGATTCATGTACAAGAAACTTGTATGCACTACTATTGTGTACATATCCAATAAAAATACAATCCACTGTCTTCGGACCGATTTTCACCCTTTTTGGTTCTGGTACTAGAACCTTTGCAAGGCACCCCCACACTCGTAAGAATTTATAAGAAGGCTTCTGTCTTTTTCATAACGCATAGGGTGTCTGCTCTTGATTTTTTCGGAGTATCATATTCAATAGATAATTTGCTGATAAGACAACATCTCCCCGCATATTTTCAGGTAACCTTGAACTTAACAATATTGCATTGCTCATTTCTTTCAAGGTCCTATTTTTACGCTCATCAATTCCATTTGACTGAGGCGAATATGGTGCAGTGACTTCGTGAATAATTCCATGTTTTGCATAGAATTCACCAAATGGTGATACATATTCACCTCCTTTGTCACTTCTTATTGCCTTAATTTTTTTTCCTCTGAGTTAAGTTTCAACTTCATTTTTATAGAGTTCAAATTTCTCTATAACTTCATCTTTGCTTTTTAGCAAATAGACAGAGCAAAATCTTGTACTGTCATCCATAAATGTGCCTAACCATATTCACTCGTTAGCATGCAAATTATAGTTAAAAGACCAAGAAAAGTGAGGTGATATTAGTCGAGAATACCGCAAAGACAATTCCTGTTTAACATGAGTTTCAAAAAGGGCCACCAAAGAAATATTATTATTTGACAAAAAAATCCTTAGCAAAGGACATTTTATTATTGAGGACCCTCAAATTGTAGGAACAAAAATGAATCTTCATAAAATTAAAAGGATTGAGAGGAAGAAGAGCCAAGAGATTTCTTGGGTCTTCTACGCTGAGATCTCGACAAAACATCTCTACTAATAGCAACTTCATTCATAAGTTTCTTTTCTACTTCATCAACTTGCTTTAAATGTTTGAAAGTTTGGGCAAGAGATGGAGAATCATCAACAACATTAGCAGGGGATGAATTGTAGCCAGGATGCAATTTTTCTTTCATTTTTACCCAGGGGGAGAGGAAGGTTCATTGGAATCTACATTCAAGTGTTCCGGGTTAGAGGCACCATTGTCATTTTTGCTTATCTTACGCTTAGTTTCCACTTCAGCCAACTTATCTTTAGTTGTGTCAGCAGCCACAGACGATGGCGAAGAAGGGGTACCACCTTGTACTTGTTTCTTGACCCATTGGCGAACCGTAGAAAGACAAGCCGCAACCACATGGCCAAGTGAGTTGCAACCACTACAAAACAATGGCTTGGAAGGATAATGAACATTGACCTCAGAAGTGTATTTTTCTTTAGTGACATGATCTAGCACACGAACTGGTATTTTGGATGGAAAGTCTTTACTAACTTCATATTGCACACAAATCTTCGCAAAAGGCAAAAGATCTAGGTGAGAAGTAAGATCATCAAGTCCTGGCCCCTAAGGTTCTTGATATTTAACCTAGAAGGTGCCTAGGCCTGACTCCTATGGTTCACATTTAACCAAGAAGGTGCCGAGTCTTGGTTCCTAAGGTTCCTGAGATTTAACCTATGACGTGTCTAGTACTGGCTCCAATGGTTCACATTTAATCCAAGAGGTGCTAAGTCCTGGCTCTTGAGGTTCCTAAGATTTAACCTAGGAGGTGCCTAGTCCTGGCTCCTATGGTTCATATTTAACCCAGGAGGTGCCGAATCCTGGCACTGGGGTTGTCAAGAATTGATTCAAAGGTTGTCCCACGACAGCCATCATGACACCTATCCATATAGAAGGCTGAGAAGACCCCTTATAGAGGAGTTATGGTGAAAATCAAAAGGAAATAACTATTCTGAAATACTTTCTAATCTAGAGGGTCCCAAAGCATGAAGCAGGTTCCACTCATGTGACTTGAACCTCATCAACATAGAGGTACCAACAATGCCGAGAGGTTTCCCCCATGTCATAGGAACCTCATTAACAAGCCAATATGGAGATGTTCCATCCATATCGTGGGTACCTGATGAAAAGTAAGGTTTCAACACCAAAGAAGGTTCCTAGGACCTCAAAGTTTTTCTAACATGGAGATTGACAGTTATACGACACACATAACATCAGGTGAAAACTATAATTCCTTGCCTGCTAAATTTCTGATTGACATATTTTTAGAAAGCTATCATGAATGCATTCAACATGAACAAGTAGCAGTCTAAGTGTAAGATTATGACATCAGTCATAATAGAAGGCACCTAGAAGCTACATTCCAGATTATTACAATCATTCTAGATTGATATAAAGCATGCATCATGATTATAGAATCTAGAAACTTCAAAAGAAAACATCATTCTAAAAGCAGAAAATGAAAATATCCCAGCAAATGAGATTAAAAGCGTTCGAGAAACCAGAAAAATATTCAAATTACATCCGTGGAGCATCAGAAGTGCTCACCCCCTCATTTAAAAATCTAAAATATCATGAAGCCGAAATAATAAAATGTTCAAAGAGCATGTTAAGAGGACAGTGCAATGAATGAGAAGAGGGGATCATTCAGCAGGAGGAGTACCATTGGTCTGAGAAGAATCATTTTTAGTAGGAGCATTCTAAATGGAACATTCAGAGCTAGCATCTTCAATAAGGTAAGTTGGAATCTCTTTCTGTGGGACCTGGGTCGTGGGAGCTGGCTCCATCACCGTCTTTGCCGCTTTCACCGCACCAGGAACTTTAAGTTCCCTTCCACAGCTGCTAGATTCTCATTCTTCAACTCCTACACAAGGGCCACAACATCCTCTACAAGGAGAGACCAATTGAAGTCTGACACCTTTTCATATATGGACCTCAAATAGTCCTTAACCCCATTTTCGTAACCAGCTTCATACTTGGCTTTCTCCTAAGGAGCTCTGAGAGTTTTGTAGGTATTCACTGCGCCTTGAAAAGCATCCGCCTTGGGAGCTCTGAGAAAGATGGAAAAGTAAATATTGAAAGGGGTTCTGGTTGTATGTATATATAGGCGTGGCGTGGCAACAGTTAGTGGGAGACAAGGTGGACAGGTGGTAGCATGTCATTGGGGCGGAGAAGGATTGAAGAGGCGTGAGGTAGACAAACTCGGGTACCCATGCACCTATCATTATGGAAAAGTGCAGTAGGTGGTTTTGGAAATCAAATTCAAAGAGGTTTCAAGAGATAAGGTAACCCAAGAGTCTCGGTTGTACGTTAGTGTTAAAAATTTGAACTATCTGGCTATTGTATAATGCTAGGAAGGGGGATTAGGGGTGGAACCTATAATACAAATCAACATACTAGCTAAATGAGGTTCCACTTGAAGGTTCTTGATGTTGTTGTCTAAACAATTTTCAAGGTAATTTTAAATTCAGGATTTTTGAGTATCAAACAAATTAAAATTATTTATTTATAGTGTGAATTGTTATGTTAATGCTGCAATAGATTGTTTCTTGTTTCTTGTTTCTTATGTCGGGTTAACCCATGTAAGCTTATAAATGATTTGCGGAAGTTGTGCAATAATTCATGAGAGGTAGAAGTGAGGAGATTGAACCTCCATTTTAGGGCTGGTTCCTTTTGCATTTAATGGCTACAAGGAACCGGAGTAATTATTGTGCTCAAACTCTCACATGGGCTTGATTTGGGCCCATAGGCTGTTTGAGGTCCAATCCACTAAGTAATTAGCCTTCTAGAGAGGTTCCAAGATAGGATAAGAGATGTTATGGTGGTTCCACTGCACTAAGGTGAATCATTAGAGATGCCAAGGAGGCTTAGAGGTTGAAGGGTCCATCCAAGGGTGAGGTACCACTAGGTGGGATGGTCCTGGGGAGGCCGGAGCTTAACTATCTATGGAGCTTCCATTCTGTCAAGTCTGGAACCTATTTTGGAGAGATTCCAGGAGGCCAATGCAGTTAAGAATTTACCTAGGAAGTTTTAGTTTATGATAGTTTGCAAGGAACAGGTTCCAGGTTCCATTGGACAGGTTCCAGAAATTACCTTCTAGGACGGCTCCTTGGTACCTCTTGGAAGGACAGTTTTACATGGATTGTTTCACCTAATTTTTAGGAGATGATTACTCCACGATTATGGAGGATAATTACCATAATATTCTTATCAAATTTAGGATAATTACAAGGAATATACACATATTCATGCATGCAGCCGGTTATGTGCAAGATATGAGCTTCCAATGAGTCCTAACCTACTTGGACTCTCCTTGTAGCTCAAACACTTCGAGATTTACATCAAATCAGAGGATAATTCTTATCAAATATCAACTTATCACTCATCAATAAAGACATAAAAACCTAGAATTACATATGGACTTGATCCCTATAAATAGAGTATGTAGGCAACTAGCAAAGGGTTGGTTTGAAAATACTTAGAGGAGATGAGAGAACGTATAAACTCAAGAATTCGTTGATATTATGAGGTACTTGACTTGTATAATCCCGTGGTTATGCGTTGGTGCCTTAGACCTTTGCTATCTAAGTCCTTTCATTACAAAATCTTTGTTAGGTCTCGAAGTATCGTAGAAGGGGGGTTGAATACGATACTCACAATAATTTAAATTCTTTTCGGAATTTGCGGATAAATAAATTATTGCTTCAGAGTGGGTTTGGCCATTTGTAGTGTTTAGGTGA
>QRFB01000681.1:50861-81231 GCA_008931105.1 Oenanthe javanica
CTAGATTCCTATGCTTCGAACACTGTCTATCTTCAATCAATGTTAATACACTGAAATCTTCTTGTGGCACTTCTATACTGAATCTTCAACACTTCTGAAACCCTGAAAGTCTTTACACATTATTCTTCACTGAGGCATGAACATATTAATGAACTTCTTTCAGTGACCTGCAGTAGACTTCAAAACTTCTTCTAATGTCTTGATTCACTGTATCTGCCTTGTCTTCATTTCTTCCTGATTTATGTGTAGGCGTGGTATTATTTACTTGTCCTGTTCTAGTGTTGAGTTATCACGATTACTATTCATATAGCTTCGTAATCTCACCAACAATCTTCCATCCACCCTCGGTGGAAGCTTGATCAGGAACCTGTTTCTTGGTTAATTCGCATATTGTTTCTTCCGCTATTCCAGTAAAGGGCCTCCATAGCGTTGTACCAAATTCTTCTCACAATATCTACAATGTTAAAATGCATAAAATTTTAGTAAGTCATTTTAATTATGTTCAAGTGATTATCATATATATTTATAATATATATATCTCCCAGTAATTTCTTCAAATTAATAGCCCTAAATATCAATTCGGAAAGTATTTCTCTAAATCTTTCTAGTGAACCAAGATCCATATTTCATCCATGCTTTAAGTTATCATGGGATAATACTCTTAAAACACGAATATTTAGGTAGACAATAATTTTCAATTACATCAAATAGAACCCTTGGATAGTTTGGTGGAACAACCTCTTGTACACATTTATCCAATAAATCTCATCAAACTCTATGTCTCTAAATATACAATCCTACTGTGGTGATTCAGTTATGATAGACTCAATGATCTAATAAATTAAGTACATTACTTATCACGTCTTCTCACGATAGATGAGAGCACTTTGTTTAGGCAAACCTTCTCTTTCTCAATCTAGGTGTTGACGAGTATTAATTATGAATGCATACCTAGAGGGGGGATGAATAGGTGTATATGACTAACTAAGACGAATTTTAACTTTTACCAACTTGTATCGACTGTTAGAAATAAAATAGTGTGTTGCTCTTGCTAATTATAGATTACAAAGTTTAATAGCTTGTTGTTATGATGCAGTGTAAAATATAAATGCTGAAAATAATAATAATACAATCGAATTTTAGCCAGGTTTGACCCATATCCTCTAATGGTCTACGTCCTGATCCCTTACCAAACCGGTAAGAGAATGTATTATTGATCAATAAAAATACCAATTACACGATACAATAATATATTTCCCTTTTACGCAATTACTAAAAACGGCTTGCTGAAACACTATGTTTCCCTTGAATAACTAGCCCTTTTGAACTCCAAGATCCTCTAACAAGCATGTTCCTCTTGCCAGTCCTCTAACTAGCTTCTTTGAAGACAACTCGCTAAGTAAGTCCATGTGAGCATGTTCTAGCCTTCTATGCCAAATCTGTGATTCAACATCAAGAGCTGGTAAACAATAAGTTATTTCCTGCATCTCAAAGTCCACAATATATATATATATATATATATATATATATATATATATATATATATATATATATATATATATATATATCCTTCCCTTTTAGCAACTAGGGGGACTTTGTTACTACCAACAATAATAATACATTTATCTTTACCAAAATTAACAGCATGTCTATCATCATATAATTGACTTACACTAAGAAAATTATACTTAAGACCCTTGAACGTATTGTACATTATCAATTAAAATCATACTATTACCAATTTTGTCTTTTCCAAGAATTTAAAGAGTCTTGTTATTACCAATTATGACTCTTTCTCCCTTTTTCTTCTAAAGGATGAGAAACTGAGATTTATCTCCACATATATGCCTTGTACAACCATTGCCCAATATCTATTGCTTTGCATTTATTTTGGCATGAAGACAAACCTACAAAATAAAAAAAATAACTCAACTTTTTGTACCCATATAGGTTTGGGTCTAACTTGGTTAATTGATAACACATGAAGAAAAATTAAATCAGATGTCTTGATCCACTTTTGGTGCTTTATTATTTGCTTTTTGTGTTCTGCCAAACTGATGTCGGCTAGCTGTTTGTCTGTTCTAGCAAGCTAATTCTGCATTTTGAACTTTGTAATGCTTTGACAATTGGCCCTTTTTTGACATTTCTGACAAATGTTCCAAGGCGTAGTAAAGTCATATGGAATGTTTTCCTTCATACTTTAGACTTTTATCATTCAAATTATTAGGCATTCTTAATCCTTCTTTTACGAATGGTACTTTAGTTTGCTTCATCATGGATTTGAGAACCTCTTCGCCTTGAATAAACTTTCCCATTTCTTTTTCAAGATTTTTTTATCTCATGTTCCAACTCTTTGATCTTTTCAGCTTGCTGAGATACTTCTTCAGAATATGATTCCATGAGTGTGAGCGTCTCAAGGCAGACATCTCTAGCTTCAATGTCTGCTTTCAGCTCGTTAATCTCCTTCGTCAGAATATCATTTCTCTTTTGAACAAGTTTATTGATTCCTTCAAGATTGGAAACTTCATTTTTGAATTGAACAAGTTCATCACTATTATCTTTGGGCATCTTTCTGAAGGAATTTATGCACCAGCGGAAGCATTGAATAACATTTATTTGCATATATTCCTATGTATACATACATATAGATACAAAAACTATTTTATAAATTGAAGAATACCTCGATTGCTTTCCGGCAACAGCTAGAGAAGATCTTGTTCTTCAATCCTTGCAATCACCCCTCAAGTGTGGAGTGCTCTAAAGATATCCACCAAGAATCAAACTAAAAGATGAAGGAGGAGGCTAGAGAGGAAATTAGGGTTGCCTCCCTTTTAAAATATTTCTCACAAATATTAGGGTTTTAGTATTAGAGTTTATAATCCTATATTTATAGGCAAATATCTCAGCTGAGATATTTTCTATAAATATCTTATTATTAATTCCCTTTTTAATTAATTAATCTTATTAATTAATTAGTTAATGATTAAAACTATTTTAATCATTAATTCCTTTTTCTAAACTCTTTTAGAAAATTATTCTCTCTTCATATTTAATTACTTTAATTAAATATTTAATTAATAATATTAAGATCTTATCTTAAATAATTTATAATCAATTAAATCTCATTTAATTAATTTATAAAATTTGCTAAGTAATTATTTATTTCATAAATAAATAATGACTAGCTATTATTAATTATTCCTTCATCTATAATTTAATCTCTTTTATGGTGTGACTCTTTAGGTTCAATATTAAGCCGGTAGTAGAAATAAATAATAATAAACATTTTATTTATTATTTATATGAATTCTATTAATTCATTAAATATAATTAATCTGATTAATTATATTTATTCTACATCGTGAGTGATGCTTCTCAACATATCGCGACTATCCAGATAATACGAAATCATTGCTTAGAATACTTAGAACCTGTCAGTAATTAGTTACCGTACAATTAATTCCTTCTACCCTTCAATATCCCGATTAAATACAAGGCATGGAACTCGTGTCAAGCCTATCTAATTTAATCATATGATTTCTTATTCATAATGCAAAGTTCCTTTTAATGCAAATTAGAAACTCTTTCTAATTTCATTCACTCTGGCCAGAGATTCCTGAACTTGCATATCTAAGAATAACATAGGATATTCACTTCCTTTACTGGAAGGGGCAAATCCTTTATTGATCCGTTAACTATTTTCATACACAAATCACTATGCCCAGAATGGACCTAATGAATGTCCTAGAGACTAAGGACTAAACCAAAGCATAAATCATTGTGTACGAGATTACTCTAACGATCTCAAGTCTAAGGATACTTGTACAACTATTTACTTAATAAACAACTATCGACACGTGAGTAAACTCCATTAGTTGTTCTACTTATCGAGTCATGTTCAGTGAACTTATTCCTTAATAAGCACCTACATACTAGATATAGTGTCACCACACAAATGTCTATGAGAACAGACATCCTCCTAAGAGAGCTAGCATAGTATGTACTGATCTTTACGGATTTACCAATTNAATACTAGCTATAGTGTCATCACACAAATGTCTATGAGAACAGACATCCTCCTAAGAGAGCTAGCATAATATGTACTGATATTTACGGATTTACCAATTTCCAATTAGTTATCCTATGATCAGGAACTGTTTAAGTCTAAAGCTATTATCTTCTAGATCTCATTATTACAATCTCATTATAATTCTAGAAGCTTTGCTCTAAACTATGGAACATCTTATTTAATACACTTCAAATAGATTAAGCCCGTAACATAAATACTTTATTATTATCAAATGAAATCAAATAAGAGTAGCAGAAAGTTTTTCCTAACTCATCATACATGATTGGTTTTAGGTCAAACACTTTCACTTTCCATCCAAGACATCATATAACATTCCCTTGAGATAAGCATTCTTTTTCTTTAGCTTGCTGTTTTCAGCTTTTAGTGCTAAAAAGTCATCTATTGAAAATGATTCATTTTCCTGCATGGTTAATGATTCCAAAATAATATTTTCAGATGTTTTACCAGAATAAAAGGAGTTTACCTATGTACCATCGGATTCTGAATCAGAAACATCACTTTCAAGCAAAAACTTCTTTTGTATTCTCTTGAAGTATTTCATTATCAAGACCAACAAGTGTTAGGTTGACCATATCATCACTTGATTTCTTTTTCTCATTTGTAGCAGCTTGATGTTTGTTCTTTAGCTTATAACAGTCCTTTTTTTAGTGTCTTGGCTTGCCACATTCGAAGCAGTTTTCCTCCTTTGAATCTTTTGAGTATTATCTGCCCTTTTCTTTCTCCATCATGTTCTTCTTATGTATGAACATCTTGATCTTTCTGGATAGCAAAGCTAAGTCTTCATCTTCTGATTCTAGCTTGCTATTATCAGTAAAAAGTGCCAAATTTTTCATCTTAGCCTCTAGAGCTTAAATGGTTTTAGTTTGACTAGCCTTTATCTGTTAGTAATTGTACCATAGAGACAATACTTTTATATTTTAAGGAAAATATTTTATTATTAAAGATTATGTTTTATTGATTATTATTTATTTATTATGTTTTATTTATTGCGTAATAAATTGAAAACATAATAAATTTCCTTAGAATTTTGATACGTATTTTATATCTTTAAGTTTGTGACTTAAAAATGAGATTATATGAATAGTATCTTATTCCTAAAATTCTCTAGTCGAGTATTATTATTTAAGGACAATAATAATGCACAAAGACTAGTATGTTTCTTGACAGATGACCACATCTCATTGGTCATAGGTATGGGGATACTAAAGTCAAGAACATAAGTGCATGTATCAATGCATGGCACTGGANGCATCTCATTGGTCATAGGTATGGTGATACTAAAAGTCAAGAACATAAATGCATGTCTCAATGCATGGCACTGGAATGATCCGCCGTGAGATTCTACATGTTATTAAGTGTTATAAGTAATTCTCACTATGATAATGGTGTAATGATCCTTGGACCTGAAATTATTATATTTCTATACGAGAATTAATACACTTTGATTACATTAAAAGTTACCTTTGACCGGAAGATGATAAAAGTGGAGATTGGGTATATTATGAATCATGTGAGAAATATGAATGATCTAGATGAGATTTAATTCTCATAATTTTAGGAGTGATATTATTGGCATCTTGTTTGAGTGAGACTATGGAATGCACGGTCGTGCTCAAATGTTGATTTTATTTTAATAGTCTTCTCATCGATCAAGAAAATAAATATTAAATTATGAAGAGGATGACACGACACATGCCTTGAGTTTAGTCTATAATATCAAGATTAAAGGGATTTTGTTAATAATATAATTTATTTAAAATTTGAATTTTTAATTTAAATAACTAATTAAGTCATACTTAATTAATATTCAAATATAAATATAATTATAAATGAATTCAAATTTATAATTTTATTAATTATGTCCAACTTAATTAATATCAAAAATAAATTTGAATTATTAATAATACTCTTTCAAGTGTTCTTTGATTAAGTCTTTCATGAATAATGTACAATGTAATATAATCCCTTTAATCTTAATATTATAGATTAAAGTCGAGGCATGTCTCGTGTCACACTCTTCATAATTAATCTTTATTTTCTTGATCGATCAGTAGATTATTAAATCAAATCAATGTTTGAGCACAGTCGTGCATTTCATAGTCTCACTCAAACAAAAGGCCAATAATATCACTCCAAAAATTAGAAGGATTAAATCCCTTCTAATACATTCATATTTCTCAAATGATTTATAATATACCAAATGCGCATCTTGATCATCACCCGGTCAAAAGTAACTTTTAATGTAATCAAAGTATATTAATTCTCATATAAAAATATAATGGTTTCAAGTCTAAGGATCATTACAACATTATCACTGTGAGAATTACTTATGACATTTATTTAATATGTAGAATCTCACGGTGGGTCATTCCAGTGTCATGCATTTAGACATGCACTTATGTTCTTGACTTTAGTATCGTCAGACCTATGGCCAATGAGATGTGGTCATCAGTCAGCAAACATAATAGTTTTATGCATTATTATTGTCATTAAATAATAATACTCGACGAGGAAATTTTAGGAATAAAAAGATATTATTCATATAATCTCATTTTTAAGTCACATACTTAAAGATATATAATCCATGTTAAAATTCAATGGACATTTATTGTGCTACTATTTATAACGCAATAAATAAAGACATAATAAATATTAACTTAATAATCAATAAAACATAATCCATAAAACAAGTAAAAGTATTGTTTCTAGGACACAAATATTAACAATAAGGAGAGAAAGACACTTCCAAAAGGAGAATCTGCGAATCCAAACTGGGAAGCTCGTGCAGGAAGTATCAGAATTATCATAAGAGGTCCCCAATAAGTATAAATGCTCGAGAAAAGTATGTTCATGAGGCTCGAGGTAAGCCCCTTACTAACATGTTTAATTTGACAATGAGACCTCCCAAATTATTCAAGGGATAAGTTGCAGACATAACAATCAGCGATGAAGATGGAAAGTGGGTTCATCACCCCATACTGATGCCCTGGTAGTAACCTTGGCAATAGGTGGAATCAATGTACACAGAGTCCAACTGGATAATGGAAACTCAGTAGACATCCTAGCATATGACACCTATTAGAAAATGGGGCTTCCCTACAAATACTTGGTATCTTCATACAACAAGTAATATAGGTTCATTGAAAATCAAGTACATATAGTAGGGAGAGTGAAATTCCCCATGACTTTGAGAGAGGAACTTCAGATAGTCACTCAGATGACAGAATTAATTGTGGTCAACGAGAACATCTCATACAATGCAATAATGGGAAGGCCAGCCTTGGTGAATAAGAGGATGATGACCTCAATTTACCACCTAGTTATAAAGTGTTAGGTCCCGAAGTATCGTAGAAGGGGGGGGGGTTGAATACGATACTAACAATAATATATATTATTTTCAGTATTTACGGATAAATAAATTATTGCTTCAGAGTGAGTTTGGCTATTTGTAATGTTTAGGAGAGCTGCTTACTAATTTTCTATGCGCTCAGATAAATCAATTTGGTTCAAAAAAATTAACAAGAAAAATAAACGGGACAAGATTCAGGGAATATATCTTTTATATATATACCCAGATGTTGCTACACCTAGTTAAAAATATAACTGGTTCCTAAAGAACAAAATGAGTTCTTAGCTACTAACACAAAAATATAAGGCTCAGTTCCTATACAAATATATCTAAATCAGTACAAGGAAAAAATGAGTCCATAAGGAGTGCTATCTAGGAGCCCTGCGTATTTTTTATTAAAGAACCGGGTCCTAATATCTGACCGGAAGTAAGGTACGGGTGTGTATAAATTATGTCTCTTGCTCCGTCCATGGTAGTTGTTCTCTACATTTTATTTGTGTTGAAAAAGACGACTCTTTTTTATTGAGTGGCTTTCATCTTCTTATCTATATAGACTTTTAATCAATAAAGTAGACTGATGTAATTTGATTGGCTGAGGGCTAAGTGGTGCCAAGTAATATTTTGTTGTGCCAAAACAATGTATTACCTTGTTGCGCCAATATATTTTGTTGCACCTGGCTTATATGTTGCGCTTCATACAAGTAATATACAGGGGAGACACAACATAGAAATGGAGTTATATCATTTTAACCAAGTCAAGTGCTGCCACTTCAACATTTTGTTGAGCCTAATGATTTGTTGCACTAGTATCCTTTGTTGCGCTTCTTCACTGTCATGGTTAAAGTGCAATTTGATCACTGCACTTTGACCCTCTTTTCATTCCTTGACTGAGGTTCACCAACTTCCATTTCTTGTACTAAAGTCTTGTCACATTACACCCTATGCCCTGAGCTGTTTCCGTTCTTCCACTATAGTTCAGAAACTTTCAATTTTTGAACCAAGGTTATGAAATTTTGCACCCTGCACCCTGCACCCTTTGAGCTGTTTAATGTTTGGTTGTAGCATCTATAAATCACTTTTAGTACCTTAATAAATAACCGTTCTTTCCATGTATGTTCTTCAACTTAACAATTCTTCTATAGATAATACTCAAATTCCTTTCATAAACCGCTGACGCCTAGTGCAACTGGTCTGGTTCACAGATGACTAACTTCGATCCAGGTCTTCATATTATTTCTTTACTTCCTTTGTTAAGTTTGCAGCAAGTTCATTGTTTCGCACACTGATTGTCAAAAAACATTGTAACTTTACTATAATCTTTTTTGGTACTTAGACAACGTCTCCATTACTACCACAATCTTGAATACTTCATTCTATGTTCTTTATTGGCGCTTGAACATATAAACGAACTTTTTTTAGTGAGTATAACATCAAGACTACAGATGTCTTCTTTAACCTTTGTCTTTACCCTGTCTTTAATTCTTCTAAATTCCTATGCGTTGAACATTATCTATCTTCAATCAATGCTAATACACTGAAATCTTCTAGTGATAGTTTTATACTGAATCCTCAACACTTCTAAAACCCTGAAAGTCTTTACACATTATTCTTCACTGAGTCATGAAAATATTAATGAACTTCTTTCAGTGACATATAGTAGACTTCAAAACTTCTTCTAATGTCTTCATTCACTGTATTTACCTTATCTTCGTTTCTTCTTGATTTCCATGTAGACAATATTATTTACATGTCTACTTCTAGTGTTGAGTTATAAGGATTTCTATTCACATAGCTTCATAATCTCACCAACAATCTCCTCCCATTTGATCATTAAACTTAGCAAACAAATCTCATATAGAGGGTAACTCAACTAACAAGTAGAAAAAGTAATGGTCTAGGACTTGTAAATAATGCCGCTGATTTTTCTGCATCAGATTCTGCATTTCCAGATTTCTTGTGTAACTGAAATGAAAGATGTTTCTATCTGATATTCATGTAGTATCATCTTCATTTCTTTCTGTTTGAGCAATTTTTGCTTCAAAATCCTTCATTGTTTGAATTTAAAGAACTTATCATGAACAGATCTTCATAAGAATCAAAATTCCTGGGAACGTCTTCAATAGAATATATAATATAGCTCAAATAATGTTCTCCCCCTGAGAATATGATTCTTCTTCTTTTTCTTCTTCTCCGTTCAGATGGACAATGAAAGTGTCAATCATATTCTGTATATCTCATTTGGATGAGGAATCATCCACTGACAACTTCTTTGAAGTATAGGATACAGTTTCTTGATTCTTTCATATTATTTCTCTTAATTCTCCCATAAGGATCAGAAGAAACTTCTTTTTCTTGTCTAAATTCTCCCCTATAGATATTAACTTCTTCACTTCTCTCCTTAGGATACGAAGATAAGACTCTCCTTTTTCTTGTATACTAAATCCTCCCCCTTAATTGAGGAATCCTCTACTGGACCATAAATTTCTCATGGCATGTCTTTTAAAAAAGGTTCTCATATGTCATTCATTGTGAAAACAAAGTACCTTTTCTTTCAGAAGTGGCAAGTAGTAAGTAGAAAGGGTAAGTGTTTGGTCTATAGTTTCCTCATGTCTACTACATTCTGTTGGTATTTATACTTAAGTGTTAAGCAATTTGAAATGTTTCATTCTTTCTCTCCCTATCTCTCACTCAAGTGTATCTCTCCCTCACTTTCACTCAAGTGTATCTCTCCCTCACTTTCACTCAAGTGTTTCCCTCCTTACTTTCACTCTGCATTCTAAATATAGCCTTTCGTACCTGCAAGTGAAATCTTTCACTTCATATTCTAATGACCTAATTCATCAGAATGAACTGAATCACTATCAAGAGGAGAACTGCCTCGTCGAGGTGTTCTTGATCTATTATGCATAAGCATTGTCTCAACACCAGACTCAGTAGATTTTGCTAATTCACTGTCTAGTGGAGCCTCACCTCTTTGAGATGGGTTATCCCAAGATATTAAATATTTTAGGGAATCTTGCCTTGTTCTATCAAGGTGTTTCCTCACACCTTCTCCGTAAACAGGAGGTGGACATTCCTTTTCAGGATCTGGAAATGTTCCTTTCAGGAGGGGCGATGTTATAGTCAATGTAATGAATGAAACTTTAGAGCCTACATTTCCCTTATAACCCGGTGACGGGAATTTTGTATAAAATACCCTACTTGACTCATCCAAAGAATTCTTGCCAAGTACTTGCCTCTCAAGCCTAGATAAATTTGAACAAGATATCTCCCTTTCGGGATGCAGAAGATTAACTTCTATTTGAGTTAGATACCTTAGACAATGTAATGTATGGAAAATTAGAGTCTGTATATCCTCTAAATGCCTATACCTCTCACTGTGCACGGCGTACAATGTGTTCCTAATGATTTATCTGTTTAGGCTTACCATCAACGTGAGTGCCAGTGGTGTGCTTGAGTCATTACAAGGTACTCTGGCTGACGAATGAATTTCAATGGACTCACCTAGTTGAGAGAATGATTCTAGAGACAGTTTTATTGCCTTTTTAACTCTACATCCTTTTGAAAAGATGTAGATGGGCTTACAGTTACCTCTGTTTATATACTACTTTTCTTCTTTAGAGGTAGAGCTGTGGGTGCACTACCGACTTCATCCTTATTTGCTGCATCAAATATAGTTTCTCCCTTATCATCCTCTAACTTACATAAGTTCCTTATAATTCTAGGGGTTGATAAAATAAAGTGTATGAAATAGTGTTTGGTACTAAGGAAATGGTAAGAGATTGATGGGTTTTCAACCTCTTGGCCAGCTTCTAACGCCACTAGGGACTGAACGGACAGAGTCAACAAATAAGATAATCATCTTAACATTCCCAGACTTATTTTTCATCTCAAAGAGAAGGAAAAATATGAGCAGGAATGGTAAACGATTGCATTAAAGGGCTTTTCAACAAAAGAGTTTTGTCGGAACTAAAGATTTAAAATTGAGAGCAAAATATAAAATTTCTTTAAGATACGTTTCCCATAATAAAATGCGGGAAAGTGTATCTGAGAAGAAAATTTATATCTCTTATGAATTTCTTATAAGGAAAACTTCCCATAATAAAATGTGGGAATTTATACCAAAGAAGAAATTCAATTCTCTTACCAAATTATATCTCGATAACATGACTCTTTTCCATTAAGCTTGAGCATTGTACGTTTTGAAAACAGTTTTGCAAAACATTTTTATCAGATTGAAGACAATGATTTTCCGACTCATAATGCAATTATGATTTTCATCATTTTCGTCCATCTGATAGTGTTCCCTATTTAAAAATAAATACATGACAATGAGGGTGGATGTATGCCTAGCAAAACAGTACAAGGCCTTCAAAGCAACAAACACTGTTTAGGTCTTGTGTCCCGAAGTATCGTAGAAGGGGGTTGAATACGATACTAACAATAATTTAAATTCTTTTCGGAATTAGTGGATAAATAAATTAATGCTTCAGAGTGGGTTTGGCCATTTGTAGTGTTTAGGTAAGCTGCCTACTAATTTTTTGTGTGTCCGGATAAATCAATTAGGCTCAAGAAAATTAGCAGGTAATTAAATGAGACAAGTTTCCGGGAAAATATCTTTCGTATATAAATTCAGAAGGGTCCTACACCCAGTTAAAAATATAACTGGCTTCCAAAGAACAAATTAGTTCTTTGCTACTAACACAAAAATATTAGGCTCAGTTCCTATACAAATATATCTAAATTAGTACAAGGAAAAACTGAGTCCGTAGGGAGTGATATCTAAGAACCCTGAACATTTTTCATTAAAGAACTGGGTCCTAATATCTGACCGGGAGCAAGGTATGGGTGTGTATAAATTNCATCCAATCACAAGCAAACACACATAACCGAAGGACTTAGGTGCAATTGAACCAATGATGCGTAAAACTCAAAGTCGAACAGTAGTAGCCAAACCTCAATCATCCAGCAGACCCAAACAAACAGTCCCGACAACCAAGAACCAAGTCGAAGTAGTGACTCCAAAACAATTAGTACCAAACTTCTATCGAGCAAGTGACCCAAGCTTGTCTATACTGAAGCTAGTAAAAACTAGAGAAGTACCACATCAACTTAGAGCCAGGCCATAGAGCAGTTCCAAAACCAGTTACAACCAAACAAACTTCTATCAACTAAGTGGCCAGCTTGTCTACACCAAAGCTTGTGGGAACTAGAGATAAAACACCCCCGGGACTGAGAGAGGAAAAACCAGAAATTAAAGCCTAATCCACCACCAAACAACAAAGGACTAAAGCACCATCAAACCAAAACACAGCCCCAGAAAATGCATCAGATAGGATGAATGTTCGACCATGAGCCCATTTCCAAGACAACCCAGCGACCGAGAAACTAGTCATTGAAAAGTTCAATCCCAAGCACAAACAACAGACCCCCAAAGCAAAACAAGGTGGCAAGGCTTGCAACTACCTCAGAGGTTATTGAGAAGCCAGTAGAAAAAACTATCCCCAAGTTGAAATGAAGAAAAGGCGTCATCATCTTATAGCTCAATCCCACAATGAAGATTTTAATAGAAAATCTGGGAACATCCAAAATAAAAAGTGATGCAGCCATAAATAAATAAATTAGGCAGCTCCACGAACCAGCCCTGCCATTACAACAAAGTGACCTGGCAAACTAAATTAGAGGAGCAGCCCACAATCCATCAGAACAGCTACAACACATAGACAAGAGTAACTGGGCTCCTAAATCAATAAAGTAGCACTTTTAAATTCCCATTACTTTGAACAGACCTGGGATGAAGAGCCACGAACAGATTAAAAAATACAGTCCTCAAAAGCAGCAAGGCGTCAGACCCACCAGAAAAAGCACCAAATTTGAGTTTGAATTTTGAATTTTAAATTTAAAATAGGGCGCCAACAAGCACCAAATTCAAATTTAAGTTTAATTCAAATTTAAAACAAGGCGCCAAGACCCATTGGATAAAGCAATGCTCCACAAAAGTAGATCTAATATCCAAGCTAGTTATTAACCAAGCAGCCTGCTTTTACCCGCTGGTTAAAGCAAGGCACAACACACACCCAAGAGTCAAACATGCTCAGCAAACTAGAATCTTCATACCAAGCTAGACAACCCAGAAAATGAAGAACACGAGCTCCATTAATAAACTGAGGCATGAGTTCGAAACAACCCATGAACAGCAACAAAGCTAGATGAAGTCAAGTGCAGCACACCTCTAAAACCCGAACAAGAACTCAGCAACACCTTCAATCTCCCCCATTACAGCTTCGTGACCTGACAAGGAGATGTGTTTGATGTGTAGAAACTCATGGCCAGAATCGTACAAGTGAACAGCAACAAGAACCCATCTGCTAAGAGTGACAGCCCAGAACGAGGCAAGAACCCAGCTTGTGAATGACAGTTCGAACTCAAGAAAACGAAATAGACTAAGATGGAAGGTGGAAAACGAAGTCGAAGCTTCAAACTTTAATGGGTAACCAAGAAATCACTGAAAATCAAAGATTTCGAAGTCCCAAGAACTAAGTGGGCAGATCTAGGTTGTCCTCTTTTTATCTGTGTAGACTTTAAATCAATAAAGTAGGCTGCTTGAATTTAATTGGCTAAGGGCTAAGTGGCGCCAACAATATAATTTACACCTCATAGAGTGTATCCACTGTGTAACTTCAAGTGGCGCCATTTACTTGTCTTCTTTGCACTTCATCTACAAGTTGCGCCAAGCACATTGGTTATACAGGGGAGGCGCAACTTACTTGATTAAATTATTAACCAAAGTAAGTTGCGCCACAAGTGGCGCTTTACACAGGTGAGGTACAAGGGAGGCGCCACATAACAATTGATTTGATTATCAAAGGAAACTGGCGCCATTCGTAAGTTGTGATTGATATATTTCATGGTCAAAGTGCAATTTGATCACTGCACTTTGACCCTCTTTTTATTCCTTGACTGAAGTTCACCAACTTCCATTTCTTGAACCAAAATCTTGTCACATTACACCTTGTACCCTGAGCTGTTAACGTTCCTCGACTGTAGTTCAGAAACTTTCAATTTTCGTACCAAGGTTGTGACACTTTGCACCCTGCACCCTTTGAGCTGTTTAGTTGTAACATCTTAAAATCACTTTTCGTACCTGAATAGATAACCGTTCTTTCCAAGTACGTTCTTCTGAAGGAATTTATGCACCAGCGGAAGCATTGAATAACATTTATTTGCATATATTCCTATGTATACATACATATAGATACAAAAAACAATTTTATAAATTGAAGAATACCTCGATTGCTTTCCGGCAACAGCTAGAGAAGATCTTGTTCTTCAATCCTTGCAATCACCCCTCAAGTGTGGAGTGCTCTAAAGATATCTACCAAGAATCAAACTAAAAGATGAAGGAGGAGGCTAGAGAGGAAATTAGGGTTGCCTCCCTTTTAAAATATTTCTCACAAATATTAGGGTTCAAGTATTAGGGTTTATAATCCTATATTTATAGGCAAATATCTCAGCTGAGATATTTTCTATAAATATCTTATTATTAATTCCCTTTTTAATTAATTAATCTTATTAATTAATTAGTTAATGATTAAAACTATTTTAATCATTAATTCTTTTTTCTAAACTGTTTTAGAAAATTATTCTCTCTTCATATTTAATTACTTTAATTAAATATTTATTTAATAATATTAAGATCTTATCTTAAATAATTTATAATCAATTAAATCTCATTTAATTAATTTATAAAATTTGCTAAGTAATTATTTATTTCATAAATAAATAATGACTAGCTATTATTAATTATTCCTTCATCTATAATTTAATCTCTTTTATGGTGTGACTCTTTAGGTTCAATATTAAGCCGGTAGTAGAAATAAATAATAATAAACATTTTATTTATTATTTATATGAATTCTATTAATTCATTAAATATAATTAATCTGATTAATTATATTTATTCTACATCGTGAGTGATGCTTCTCAACATATCGCGACTATCCAGATAATACGAAATCATTGCTTAGAATACTTAGAACCTCTCAGTAAATAGGTACCGTACAATTAATTCCTTCTACCCTTCAATATCCCGATTAAATACAAGGCATGGAACTCGTGTCAAGCCTATCTAATTTAATCATATGATTTCTTATTCATAATGCAAAGTTCCTTTTAATGCAAATTAGAAACTCTTTCTAATTTCATTCACTCTGGCCAGAGATTCCTGAACTTGCATATCTAAGAATAACATAGGATATTCACTTCCTTTACTGGAAGGGGCAGATCCTTTATTGATCCGTTAACTATCTCCATACACAAATCACTATGCCCAGAATGGACCTAATGAATGTCCTAGAGACTAAGGACTAAACCAAAGCATAAATCATTGTGTACGAGATTACTCTAACGATCTCAAGTCTAAGGATACTTGTACAACTATTTACTTAATAAACAACTATCGACACGTGAGTAAACTCCATTAGTTGTTCTACTTATCGAGTCATGTTCAGTGAACTTATTCCTTAATAAGCACCTACATACTAGATATAGTGTCACCACACAAATGTCTATGAGAACAGACATCCTCCTAAGAGAGCTAGCATAGTATGTACTGATCTTTACGGATTTACCAATTTCCAATTAGTTATCCTATGATCAGGAACTGTTTAAGTCTAAAGCTATTATCTTCTAGATCTCATTATTACAATCTCATTATAATTCTAGAAGCTTTGCTCTAAATTATAGAACATCTTATTTAATACACTTCAAATAGATTAAGCCCGTAACATAACAAATAAATACTTTATTTTTATCAAATGAAATTAAATAAGAGTAACAAAAAGTTTTTCCTAACTCATCATATATGATTGGTTTTAGGTCAAACACTTTCATCTTCAACTTAACAATTCTTTTATAGTTAATACTCAAATTCCTTTCATAAACTGCTAACGCCTAGTGCAATGGTCTGGTTCACAAACGACTAACTTTGATCCAGGTCTTCGTATTATTGTCTTACGTACATTGTTAAGTTTACAGCAACTTCATTGTTTCGAACACTAACTGTCAATAAACATAATACTTTCACTGGAATCTTTTCTAGTACCTAGATAACGTCTCCATTATTACCACAATCTTGAATACATCATTTTGTTCTTCACTGATGCTTGAACATACAAATGAACTTCTTTCAGTGAGTATAACTTCAAGACTACAACTGTCTTCTTTAACCTTTGTATTTTCCATGACTTCAATTTTTCTAGATTCCTATGCTTCGAACACTGTCTATCTTCAATCACTACCTTTACACTGAAATCTTCTAGTGACACTTCTATACTGAATCTTCAACACTTCTGAAACCCTGAAAGTCTTCAACTATTATTCTTCACTGAAGCATGAACATATTAATGAACTTCTTTCAGTGACCTGTAGTATACTTCAAAAGTTCTTCTAATGTCTTGATTCATTGTATCTGCCTTATCTTCATTTTTTCCTGATTTTTGTGTAGACGTGGTATTATTTACTTGTCTTGTTCTTGTGCTGAGTTATCACGATTACTTTTCATACAGGTTCGTAATCTCACCAACAATCTCCCCCTATTTGATTGTTAAACTTAGCAAAAATCTCATAGAGAGGATAACTCAACTAACAACTAGAAAAAGTAATCGTCCGAGACTTGTAAATAATGCTACTGGTTTTTTTGGATCAGATACTGCATTTCCAGAATTCTTGTGACTGAAATGAAGGATGTTTGTTCCTCTAGCACTGAACTGATATTCAAGTAGTATCACCTTCATTTCTGTCTGTGCTTGAGCTTTCTCCGCTTTAAAATCCTTCATAGTTTGAACTTAAAGAACTTATCATGAACAGAGCTTCATAAGAGTTAGATTCTTGGGAACGTCTTCAATAGAACATAGAACATAGCTCAAATAATGTTCTCCCCCTAATAATGTGATTCTTCTTCTCTTTCTTCTTCCCCCTTTAGATAATCAATGGAAGTGTCAATTCTTTTCTGTACATCCCACTTGGATGAGGAATCCTCTACTAACAACTCCTTTCAAGTATAGGATACAGTTTTTTGATTCTCCAATATTTTGTTGTTTCCCCTAAGGATCAGAAGATAAGATTTTCTTTTGCTTTTTGTCTAAAATCTCCCCCTAAGGATATTAACTTCTCTGAAGGACACGAAGATAAGACTTTATCAACTTCTCTTTTTTCTCTATTTCTTACTAAATTCCCCTCTTTAGTTGAGGAATCCTCCAATGGCCCATCTTTTGAATGGTTTTTCTTCCTAGGAAGGTTCTCATCTATCATTGAGTGGGGAAATATAGTAGTTTTTCTTTCAAAGGTAGCATGTAGCAAGGGTAAGTGTTTGGTCTATGGTTTCCTCACTTCTACTACGTTTTGTTAGTATTTACACTTAAGTGTCGAGCACTTTGAAGTGTTTCACTCTTCTCTCCATATCTCTCACTCAAGTGTATCTCTCCATCACTTTCACTCAAGTGTTTCTCTTTCTCACTTTCACTCTGCATTCCATATATAGCCTTATGTACCTGCAAGTGAAAACTGTTAATTCAGTTATATTCCCAACACATGATTCATCAAAATGAACTGAATCACTATCAAGTGGAGAATTGCATCGTCAAGGTGTTTTTGATCTATCATGCATAAGCACTGTCTCAGCACCAGACTCAATAGCTTTTGCTAAATCACTATCTAGTGGAGCCTCAACTCTTTGAGATGGGTTATCCCAAGATTTTAAAATCTATTAGGGAATACTGCCTTGTTCTATCAAGGAGTTGCCTCACACCTTCTCCGTAAATGGGAAGTGGACATTCCTTTTCAGGATCTAGAAATGTTCCTTCCAAGAGGGGCGATATAGTAGACAATGTAATGAATGGCAAATTAGAGCCTATGTTTCCCTCGTAACCTTGTGACGGGAATTTGTATAAACACCCTACTTGACTCATCCGAAGAATTCTTGTCAAGCAGTTGCCTCTCAAGCCCAGATAAATCTGAACAAGAGATCTCCCTTTCAGGTTGCAGAAGATTAACTTCTGTTTGAAGTAGATACCTGGACAATGTAATGTATGGCTAGAGTCCGTATCTCCTCTGAATGACTATACCTCACACTGTGCATGCTTTACAATGTCTACCAAGAATTTATATGTTTAGGCTTACCATCAGCGAGAGTGCCAGTGGTGTGCTAGACTCATTACAAGATGCTCTGGCTGACGAGCAAATTTTAATGGACTCACCCTGTTGAGAGAATGATTCCAGAGACAGTTTTATTGCCTTTTCAGCTCTGCATCCTTTTGAGAAGATGCAGATGAGCTTACAGTTACCTCAGTTATATACTACTTTACTTCTCTGGAGGTAGAGCTGTGGGTGCACTTCCGACTTCATCTTTATTCGCTGCATCAAGTGTAGTTTCTCCCTTATCAACCTCTAATTAACATAAGTTCCTTATATCTCCAAGGGTTAAAATATGGAAGTGAATGAATTAGTTTTGGTACTAAGGCCTGGGCAAGAGATTGATGGATTTTCAACCTCTTGGCCATCTTCTTAAGCCACTAGGGGCTAAACGGATAGAATCAACAAATAAAATAAAGAAATAATCACCTTAACATTCCAAAACATATTTTTCATATCAAAGAAAAGGAAAAATATAAGAAGGAATGGTAATGGATTGCATTAAAGCACTTTTAGTAAAAGAGTTTTGTCGGATCTAAAGATTTATCATTTAAGAGCATGATACAAAATTTTCTTTAAGATACTTATCCCATAATAAAACGCGGAAAAGTGTATCAGAGAAAAATTCTATCCCTTATGATTTTTTTATAAGGCAAACTTCCCATAATAAAATGCAGGAATTTATACCAAAGAAGAAATTCAACTCTCCTACCAAATTCTATCTCAATAAAATGACTCTTTTCCTTTATAACCTAAGTACTGTAAGTTTTGAAAATAGTTTTGCAAAACATCCTTATCAGATAGAGGACAATGATTTTCCGACTCATAATGCAATTATGATTTACATCATTTTTGTCCACCTAATAGTATACCCGACTTTAAAAAAAACATGACAATTGGGGTGAATGAATATTTAACAATGCAATACTAGGCCTTCAAAGCAACAATCACTATTTTGGTACTTTGAATCAATGTGAAACATACATTGAAACAAGTGTTTAAAAACAAATCATTTTACAAGTGATTGGTACCTCGAAGTTAAAATAATTTCTCCAAATAAAATAGTAGTCACAAAGTTTCTGCCACTCTAAAAGGAAAAATTAAGAGAGAAAACGGTTTTGTAAATATAGCATTTAAAACCAGCTTTGGAGAGAGGATAAAAGATTTTGAGATTGGAGAACAATTGTCTTCTAGAAAAGTTTAATTCACACCCTAGGTTTAGGAAAATAAAGTAGGGCTGTAAATCATAAGGTTTTTTAAAAGAGAAGTTTTGATTTTTTTTGATGTTTTCTTCTCTAAAACTGAAAGAAACATGAATGTGCCTTTGAATAAAACATTTTGAAAAAGAAATAGAGAAGAGTTTCTTTTTAATATATTCAAGTTTAAAATTCAGTCAAAGAAAGAAAACTAATATAAATACTCATGCAATTCTAAACAGTTACCACAAACATGTATATATAAATTAAATAACATGTGGAAATTACTCAGTACAACAATAAACATTTAGACATATTTTTATTATTAGTGATTTCAGATAAATAACTTGTATTATCACTAATATTAAAAATATCACAATTAATTGTAAAGAAACATTAACAAAATATCATTATTTGATATTTAACAATAATTCTAAAATGTAAAAAATTATGCTTCTGATATTTTATCAAATCAAAATTATGAAACTAATAAACATTGAATTGTTTCAATCCATAATTTTAATAAGATAAAATTATTCCGCTAAATACTAAAATATTCATAAGATTGAATATTAGCATCTAACTTTCTATGCTATATCTAATAATTGTCACTCTAGCATATTACTATTATACTCATAACAATTATTAGTGATATACGTAAGCTCGAGAAAATAGTTGAAAAGAAATTAACAAGTCTTATAAATATTGATATTTAATACTTGTGATCTTAATTACAACTCATCGCTAACAAAATTAAATATAGAAATATTTTCCAAGTATATAAAATATTGAGAATTTTATACACATAACTTAGAAAATATTTCATCTTTCAATATTAGTAATTTTTAAAATATGCATTGCTTACTTAGAACATAAATTCTAAATATTTTCACTAATATAAAAAATATCACAATTATTTGTAACAAAATATTTAAGAATATTATAGCAAAATATCATAGCAATTAAGCAAGATATCATTGACCAATACTCATTAAATATTTAATATGCAAATAATTATACCACAAACTTATGCTAAATAATTTAACTATCACTTATGCATATTACATTGTAAGCATGATAATTAAACTAATAGCAGAAAGTATGATGTACTGGATTTAAAAATAAATTCACAAGTCCTTTAAATATAGAAAATTTAATACTTGTGAACTCATTTGAAAGTTCATTGTTGATGGGATTTCCAACAAATATGCATATAAATAATATCCCAGGTTCCCTAACCAACTTAGATAAAATGAATTCATCAAGTTGTTTAACAAATATCTGTAAGTTATTCTACTAAGGACAATCTCGAAAGAAATGATACATGTTGTCCATTAGCTTGTTCCTTAAGTGGTGTGGAGAGATCAACAGAGTAGTTGGAATAAATTGACAGCTTCTAGGAATGACTTCCCTATCTTTCTTACAACCTGCATCATCTATATCTATATAGCCAATTAGGTTAAACATATTATCTTTAGGGTGCCTGATTCTAAGAATTGGTGATCCTCTAAGATATCTAACAATTCATAACTTAGTTATAAGATACGATTCTATAGTATCCACTTGGAAACTTGCACATAGGCATATCGAGAATAGAATATATGGTCTTTATGCATTTGAATAAGTAATGAGTTGATCATACCTCTATAACTTGTCACTTCAGTTCATATACCTGATTTGCCCTGATCAAGCTTAGTGGTCTGTTGGCAAGAAATCTTGGCAGGTCTAGAATCTTCCAAATTGCGCATCTTCAAAAGATCCTTGACTTACTTTTATTGCCATCATTCTTTTGAATTAATTGTAATCCAAAAAGAATAACAACTCTTCCAACATGCTCATGTTACCTTACTCTGCATTTACTTAGCAAATATCTTGGCAAATTTTTATTAGTAGACCCACATATAATATAATCATGGTATACTAGCACATATTTTACATAATGTGTGTGCCTTATATTCTAGGGAGATATGTGTATAACGACTCTACCAAAATCATTTTCAGGTAATTAGTAGTTAGAGTGTCATACCATGTACTTGTCAATTTGCTTCAATCCCTAACTCCATTCATAGAGAGCTTGTGAAGAGAATGATATACAAATTGTAATGATCTGCTCAAAGTCCAGGAAATGTTGTACATCATCTTCAACTTCTAACTCACTATTCAGGAGTGCACTTGTTCATATTCATCTGATAGATATTCATGCTTGAATGTCAACATGTACTAGGAATATCCTATTGTTAGGTCATCAACTTGTACAGCCCTATTAGGATCAAATCTCATCACTGGTGCTTACTATTTGATCTTGAATGTCCCGAAGATTCTGTTTCCATCATCGTTGATACCTTCTACTTAATATTTACCTGTAACAAAAAGTTTGGCTTTGTCCCTCAAAACAATGCTAATTTTTATCCAGTTTCTGTGAACCCTTATTGTACCAGTTTCAGCTTCGACTTTTATGGTCTGGGTTCTAGCTTTAGTAAATTTCTTCTTTCGAACTGATTGAGAACATCTTGCATTACAATCACCCAATCTTGATCAATCAGTTCATCTTCACTATTCTTTGGGATTCAAGATGTTTGGTCCCGAAAAATATATATTCATTTTGATTAGCACTTTTAGCCTTTACTCAATAATCCGGTTTACTAAGAACTAGACTTCAGGATTGACTTTGACTTCAAACCTTTTGTCTTGGCAGATATGTTCTTGATGTATTCCTTTGATCTTCATTGTGTTGAGTACGAGTAGTAGATCCTTCTTTTATTTACTCCCCCTGAGTTGCTGCTAGGATGAGTTGAAGATCCTTCACCTTATTAAGTGGATTCTTTTAAATTTCACGAGTTGTGTAATTTCACTACCATTTCCTCTAATAGGATCTGAATCATCATCATTATCATTGATTCCTTCTAAAACCTCAGTTTCAACATCAGTATTTGAATTTGACTCTGATAAGATGTCATACTTCAAAGATTCAGAATAGTCTTTCATTTGAATGCTTGGGAGCTTGGTGTAGTAGGTCGACACATTCAGACTTTTAATCACCTTCTAGTTTTACATCATCAATGAGTAGCCGCGGAAAATTGTTCCTTGAGTCTTAACTTCTTGTCAAGATACTCATCTCCAAACACACAAAAGAGCTTTAGTGTTTTTTTTCTGGTTGGTCATTAACTCATATGATGTCTTTTCACGATCTTTGTTGATTAAAGCAGCATGCTGTGTTAATTGCTTCAGCTTCAAAGTACCTTTATAAGTGCAGAATTCATTTAAAACTTCATTCGCGAAATTGAGTTCCAATATCTGACTTCAAAGTTCTCACAGCTTACTTTGCTTCCAATTTGATCTTCCTGAAGTGATCAATCATCATATATGATATTTTATCTGTTGAATGCACGAACATCACCAAATTGTAACTAGGGTTGTCATAAACCACCACTCAGCATATTTCTTCCATGACATAATTTGTTTCAGTGTGATGTTTTCATTGACTTCCTTATATGACATACTTCAAAGTCCTTCTGGATAGAATTCCAAATGAAGCAGTCTTCTCACCAATTTCATCTTCACCAGAGAATCCATTGTCTTGATCAACAAATGTGAGAGCTTCTTTTGCCATAACTAACTCTTTACTGATGAAGCTTTACTAAAAAGTTCACTTCACCTTTGCATTCAAATTCCATGTCAGCTACGAACAAATTTTCTCACTCCCAGTTGAATGAGCTTCCAGCCATCTTGTTTGATATCAAACACTTTTCTTTTTCAATACTTTTCCAGAAAACCCTTGATAAAGAATTCCCTAGTGCCCTGTAGATAGTGCTTAATTCTTTCCACAAGAAAGATGTTTCCACTGATGATAATTCCATATATATAGCCAAGTCCCTTATACATCCTTTGTTGTCATCTCCAAAGGTTACCATTGGGTAGACTACTTCAACCAACTGTGATAGTAGAGCTTCAATTTTAATCACATGCCTCGAACAATAAATGTCACGAAGTCACATAATTTTTGCCTTTTCTTACATATTCTGCAATCACAAATGATTAAGCTTTTTGGTACTCAACTTCAATTGAGTCTAGATGGGTTAGAGATATTACTGTCTATAGTGGTAACAACAGCTTCAATATGCATAAAAGCACATGGATAGAAGAACTAACAAATTAATTACTAATTATGTCTAATCCATTTCTGTTGTTGTCTAACATTTTTAACTATCTCTAATTACCAAAATCAGTTTTAGATTAATCCTTGAATCAACAAATGTTACTGACTACTTAGATAATTCTACCATCTTTTATTATTCTTTCCCTAACAAGCAATACATGATATGATATGACATTTAAGTGCAACTATGTGAGTGCAAGCAATCATGTAAAAATAAGCACATAAACAATTTAAGAATATGCAGAATATTTGAATAAAATATTATGAGCAATATCAAATTCCACATACACTAAATAAGTCATTTATCACAATAAGAACAAATATAAAATATCTGATCTATGACCTGTTTGTCTATTTAGCAATTTTTATAACATTAGCAGAGGTATTAAATCATAAAAGATTTAACTCAAGTTCTATCAAATGTTTAGGGATACACCTAACCGTCTAGAATACCCTATCTAATTCTAGATACTCATTTTACTGCATATATAATCAAGTATGAAATGTACTAATTAAACTCATGAATCCTAGCATGCAATCTTATTCTTAGCAATCAATTAAGCATTTAAGTCCAAAGATGCTAACATGCTGACATGAATATAATACATTTCAATACCTAATCGTCATACAGTTCTGAATTAGATAAACATATACTAGTTAGAATGTGTACCTGTGAAGTGCTTAGTGATTCATCTCTAGTGTTGGTTATTGATGCCAGATATCCATTTGATTCATCACTGTCAGTGATTGAATCAGCCTTGCATTTAACTTCACCAATAAATGTTTTCCCTTGCTGCATCCTCACTAATTCCTGAGATTCCTGCTTCAATTCAACATAGTGTCTATCATCTTTTGCTTGTACATGCTTCTTGAAAACTGTGTAGCAAACCCCTGATCTTGTCTTTCTATTTTAAATCATCTCTGTCTTGTAACCGCCTCTTGAACTGTCTTAAAAATCACCTCTTTGGAATCTATAGGTAAGGACCTTAGATTAAGAATTGGGATTTCATATGAATCTGATGTCCCTGAACTTCTTGTTGCCCTGTAGGCTTGACTGTAGTCCAGTTCTCAAGATATTCCAAAGTGTCAAATTCACATGCAACACCTTGACCACTACCTCGAGCTACAACATCTTCAATTCAGCTTCTTGGATCATTTCGTTTCTGTTCAGAGGTTCTCAACCTTGACGTCAATCAAATTTGGTTCCTGGGTCACAAATACAGTGGATATGCTAACAACCTGCTTTACCAAATATTATCTTCTNTGTTTAACAAAAATTATCTTCTTCAGCTCTTGTTCTAGTTCATAGGCCTTCAGCACATACAATTCTTCTACAAACAATATGGTTGTATCCTTAAATCCACGTTGGTTGTATTCTTGTGTTCTAGATGATCTGCAGTGTTAGCACGAACTTCCTGTAATCTCCTTGTAGAATAATCTTTAAGGCTTGTACTGAGATTCCAGGTAGTCTAGTCTGTTCTTCTTCACTACTTCAATCCCTTAGATTTTTCACCCAAAAATTCAACTTAAATTAACCAAAAACTGTACCCAAATTAATCTCTTCTTTTGCAACTTCCAAAATATTAGTGGGATCCTATGGAGTAAACCTCTGAGTAAATTAGAACCACTTCTTCTTCAGCCCTGTTCTAGAATTAACTTCATTGGATAATCTTCAGTCAATTTTAGTTGTCTTCGATACCCGGAAAAATTTTCGACTACAAACCCCTTGAGCACCCTCAAATTAATATTTAAGAAAAATTTAAATTTACAGAATTTTTAATTTTCTTAGAAAATGAATTAATTAAAAATAAAAATATACAACAAATTAATTTTCAAGAATTTTAAATTTTATTAAAAATTAAAATATTGTAAATTAATATTTAAGAAAAATTTCAGTTTTCAAGAATTTTAAATTTTCTAAAAAAATAAATAAATCTAAAATTAAAATTAAAATTAAAGGTTACAAAACTTGAGGATACCAAACTGATATGTTGGTATGTGGCGCCTAGTCTTTGAGTGGCGCTGACAACAGCAGATGTCCTGTATATTTAGTGGCGCCACATGTCTGTACTGGGCCAACATGTAAAAGAACCAAGTTGCGCTTGCAGACTGGTCAACTGAATTACCAGCTAGGCGCGTAGTACATGAACTGGTTGGCCGAGTACTTAAAAGTGGACCCAAAAAACATTTAACAAATATTAATTAGAAACTTTATTTAAATTTATAAAATAAACTAATTAAAATTTATAATATAAATTAATAAAAGTTTATAAAATAAATCTTATAAAAATTTATAAAATAAATTTAATATTAAGTTTATAAAATAAACTAATTAAAATTTATAATAGAAACTAATAAAAGTTTAATAAACAAATTTTATAAAAGTTTATAAAATAAATTTAATATTAAGTTTGTAAAATAAAGTAATTAAAATTTATAATATAAACTAATAAAAGTGTATAAAACAAATTTTATAAAAGTTTATAAAATAAACTTATTAAAAGTTTATAATTAAACTTATTTAACAAGGCCTCTAAACATTTTGAGTCCAACCAGCTTTGACACCCTGAGCTCCACTGAGTTACGGATCTTGATTTGTATATCAATCAGTCAGCTCTGATACCAATTGTTGGGTTCCGAAGTATCGTAGAATGGGGGTTGAATATGATACTAACAATAATTTAAATTCTTTTCAGAATTTGCGAATAAATAAATTATTGCTTCAGAGTGAGTTTGGCCATTTGTAGTGCTTAGGTGAGCTGCCTACTAATTTTCTATGTGTCTAGATAAATCAATTAAGTTCAAGAAAATTAGCAAGTAATTAAATGAGACAAGTTCCCGTGAATATTTCTTTTGTATATAAATCCAGAGGGGTGCTACACCCAGTTAAAAATATAACTGGCTTCCAAAGAACAAATTAGTTCTTTGCTACTAACACAATAATATTAGGCTCAGTTCCTATACAAATATATCTAAATTAGTACAAGGAAAAACTGAGTCCGTAGGGAATGATATCTAGGAGCCCTGAGCATTTTTCGTTAAAGAATCGGGTCCTAATATCTGACCGGGAGCAAGGTATGAGTGTGTATAAATTAACTCTCTTGCTCAGGTCATGGTAGTGGCTCTCTACATATTATTGTGTTGAAGGAGACGACCCTTGAATGACTGATTGTCCTTTTTTTATCTGTGTAGACTTTAAATCAATAAAGTAGGATGCTTGAATTTGATTGGCTAAGGGCTAAGTGGCGCCAACAATATAAGTTGCGCCTCATAGAGTCTATCCACTGTGTAGCTTCAAGTGGCCCCATTTACTTCTCTTATTTTCACTTCATCTACAAGTTGCGCCAAGCACATTGGTTATACTGGGGAGACGCAACTTACTTGATTAAATAATTAATCAAAATAAGTTGCACCACAAATGGCGCTTTACACAGGTGAGGTACAAGGGAGGCGCCACATTACAATTGATTTGATTATCAAAGAAAATTGGCGCCATTCGTAAGTTGCGCTTGATATATTTCATGGTCAAATGCAATTTGATCACTGCACTTTGACCCTCTTTTCATTCCTTGACTGAAGTTCGCCAACTTCCATTTCTTGTACCAAAGTTTTCTCACATTACACCCTGTACCCTGAGCTGTTTCTGTTCTTCGACTGTAGTTCAGAAACTTTCACTTTTCGTACCAAGGTTGTGACACTTTGCACCCTGTACCCTTTGAGCTGTTTAGCTGTTTAGTTGTAGACTCTACAAATCACTTTTTGTACCTTAATAGATAACCGTTCTTTCCAAGTACGTTCTTCAACTTAACAATTCTTCTATAGTTAATACTCCAATTTCTTTCACAAACTGCTGATGCCTAGTGCAACTGGTCTGGTTCACAGACGACTAACTTTGATCGAGGTCTTCGTATTATTGTCTTACGTACATTGTTAAGTTTGCAGCAACTTCATTGCTTCGATCACTGTCTGTCAATAAACATAGTACTTTCACTGGAATCTTTTCTGGTACTTAGACAACGTCTCCATTATTACCACAATCTTGAATACATCATTCTGTTCTTCACTGACGCTTGAACATATAAATGAACCTCTTTAAGTGAGTACAACTTCAAGACTGCAGATGTCTTCTTTAACCTTTGTCTTTACTATGTCTTCATTTTTTCTAGATTCCTATGCTTCGAACACTGTCTATCTTCAATCAATGCCTTTACACTGAAATCTTCTAGTGGCACTTCTATACTGAATCTTCAACACTTTTGAAACCCTGAAAGTCTTCAACCATTATTCTTCACTAAGGCATGAACATATTAATGAACTTCTNACTGAAATCTTCTAGTGGCACTTCTATACTGAATCTTCAACACTTTTGAAACCCTGAAAGTCTTCAACCATTATTCTTCACTAAAGCATGAACATATTAATGAACTTCTTTCAATGACCTGTAGTAGACTTTAAAACTTCTTCTAATGTCTTAATTCACTGTATCTATCTTGTCTTCATTTCTTGCTAATTTCTGTGTAGACGTAGTTTTATTTACTTGTCATATTCTAGTGTTGAGTTATCACGATTACTATTCATACAGGTTCGTAATCTCACCAACATTAGGTACTATGAATCAATGTGAAACATACATTGAAACAAGTATTTGAAAACAAATCATTTTACAAATGGTTGATACCTCGAAGAAAAACAATTTCTTCGAATAAAATAACAGTAAAAATAATGGGTTTTAATCACAAAGTTTCTACTACTTTAAAAGGAAAAATTAAGAGAGAGAAAGTTTTGAAAGATAAAACTTTTAAAAACACCTTTTGATAGAGGATAAAAGAAGGAAAAATCAAGAAAAATTGATTCACACCCTAAGTTTTAGGAATCAAAGAAGGGCTGTAAATCAAATGATTTTCAAAAGAGAAGTTTTGAAATAGAATTTTGATGTTTTCTTCCTTTACAACTGATAGAAAGATGAATGTATCTTTGAATAAAATATTTTGGAAAAGAAATAGACAAGAAATTTCTTTTAAGTACATTCAGGTTTAAAACATTCAGTCAAAGAAAGAAAATTAATATGAATACTCATGCAATACTAAATAGTTACCACAAACAAGCATATATATAAATCAAAACATGAAAATTATTCAGTAGAACAATAAGCATTAAGACATATTTTTATTATTAGTGATTTAAGATAAGCAATATATATATTATCACTAATATTAAAAATATCACAATTAATTACAAAGAAACATTAACAAAATATCATTACTTGATATTTATCAATCATTACAAAATGCAAGAAATTATGTTTCTAATATCTTATCAAATCAAAATTTTGAAACTAATAAATTTTGAATTGGTTCAATCCATAATTTTAATAAGATAAAATAATTTCGCTAAATATTAAATATTCATAAGATTGAATATTAGCACATAACTTCCTACACTATATCTAATCATCGTCACACAAACATATTACAATTATACTCACAACAATTATTATTGATATACGTAAGGTCGAGGAAATAATTGAAAAGAAATTCACAAGTCCTTAAAATATTGACATTTAATACTTGCGATCCTAATTACAACTCCTCACTGATAAAATCATATTTTAGAAATATTTTTTAAGTACATTAAAAATTGAGAATTTTATACACATGACTTAGAAAATACTTCGTCTTTCAACATTAGTGATTTTTTTAAATAATATATATTAATTACTTAGAACAGAAATTCAAAATAATATTGCTAATATCAAAAGTTTCACAATTATTTATAACAAAATATTTAAAAATATCAGAGCAATTATGCAAGATTTCATTGACTAATACTCATCAAATATTTAACATACAAATAATTATGCTGCTAATTTATGCTAGAAAATTTAACTACCACATTTGCATATAATATTGTAAGCATGATAATTAAAATAGTAGCAATAAGCAAGAGATTTACTAGATTACAAATAAATTCACAAGTCCTTTACTAGAAGATCAGAACATCATATTTACTAGTTGTTTTAATTTCCGCCTTTGCTGCAACTGAGTATTGAGTGCTTTTTCTCATTTCAATCAAGAAATTGAAGGGTTTCGGGCATGAAAACGCAGCGGAATTAACGTAAAAATAATAAAAAATCGAAACTCAATTGCAGGATCCATGTATAACGTTGGATGATTATGGTGAAGAAGTCTGTACCTTAACAAAGCTTTCGTATGCTGTTTAATGGAGGTCCAGAAAGATTAATCATAGCAGTCCTTTGTTGCAAAGATTTGCTCTCTAAAAAAGTCCAAACGAACGCCCGATCGTCCTACGATCACCGGAGTCGGTACTAGCCGAATTGTTTGCCTCTCTCTCTCTCTCTCTCTTTCTCTAGCCTCTCTTGATGTTGAGCA
>QRFB01000682.1:0-13204 GCA_008931105.1 Oenanthe javanica
AAGACATTAATTAGCTAGCCTTGTTAATCTTTTGTTATTGCATTTGGGTCTTCAGTGTAGCTTGCTATAACTCAGTGCTATATATTTACATGCTCACATTTGTTATAGCCAGATGAATCTGCATGCATTTAGACATTTTGTTGTTGCTTGCTGGCTAGTTGAAATTGTTCATTGAGCGGGTTTTGTGCTTCTATTGTGCACATTGAACTGATGCGTTGTGCAATTTTTACCAGATTCTACAACCAGATATTAAATTTGCCTTTTATCGAAAATTGTAAATACGAAACAAAACAATAGTGAAAAGCACAAGTTACTGAATGGATTCACAAGGTACACATAATATTATAGCAGTCGGCACACTCAGATTTAAATGTCAGGACATCTTCTTGCTCTTACAAGGACTATCAAGATCTATCTTGTAGATTACTGATTACAATGTAAAGAGCAGATTTGTAAATACAAAAATGCACGATGGAGCTAGAAATTTAAAATATGATTATAATCAACATATATATAAAATTTTATGCACTACCTCTCAAGACCCAAAATTATAATTAATTTCATCTCGAAATATCTTCTATTGGTCGTGTTTAACAGAATAATGTATTAAACACCTCATTTTCTCATTATCTGACAGATTTATATGCAGTTCTTGACATTACAATTTAACAAAAAATAACAACATATCAAGTTATGCAAAACTGAAATTAGGGATTATAAAAACGGATCTGTTAAATACCCGATATGTTTCAATTATATTTTACTGGATTTAAAATTTTANATCTATCTTGTAGATTACTGATTACAATGTAAAGAGCAGATTTGTAAATACAAAAATGCACGATGGAGCTAGAAATTTAAAATATGATTATAATCAACATATATAAAATTTTATGCACTACCTCTCAAGTCCCAAAATTATAATTAATTTCATCTCGAAATATCTTCTATTGGTCGTGTTTAACAGAATAATGTATTAAACACCTCATTTTCTCACTATCTGACAGATTTATATGCAGTTCTTGACATTACAATTTAACAAAAAATAACAACATATCAAGTTATGCAAAACTGAAATTAGGGATTATAAAAACGGATCTGTTAAATACCCGATATGTTTCAATTATATTTTACTGGATTTAAAATTTTAGATTTTGATTTGAATTTGGATTTAGATTTAGATTTAGATTTATTTTCTAAACACGAATTAATTTGAATTTAAATATTAGGCATATCATATCGAAACTCGATCTAAAGTCTAGACCCATAAAAATTCTCATAATTATATATATGCATGTCAGTATGTGGGTGTTAATAAATAATAGTTATTTTGTAATATTTAATTTATACTTTAATTTTCATGATCAAAATCCTAAAAACAATTCCAACAATGTCTAGTTCATTACCTATAAATATTATAAAATAATGAGTCTTAATGATTTAGATAACCACTAGGATAGGACATGTGAACTCTAACCATAATCTCTATATTCATTACCTATCATTATTATAATAATAAATTTGAATCTAAAAAGGAGGGAAAAGAAAAAGAAAGAAAGAAAAGATGAAAAAAAATGGAGGGAATAGATTATTTAATTCAAAGAAATGAAATAGGTAATTGCCCGTGGTTATCAAATAGATCAGTCTTTTCCTTCCGTTGGTCAAAAAGAAAAAAAGAAAGGCGTGGAAGGACGTTGCAAATGTCCGGGACGGACACGACTTCTTCTAACGCTAGAAGACCACCTGAAGACGCCTGGGACCAGAGCAAAAGAAGTACACTGGGCGGGCGTGCTTCGACCGTGTCTCCGGGAAACAGTTGAATGTAGATATCATGAACGCGAGGTGCAGGATACCAGGCCGAGAAACCCGGGCAATCCCCTGTGTGCAATCGCTAGCGCATCCAGGCCCCGCGCCTAGCTGGAGAGGCCTAGCCTGATCTGAGAAGTAAGTGCTAATTGGGAACCACTTGGAGTGCTATTTTTTGTGATATTACCTGGTTTGAGACATCAAATAGGTGAGTTCTTGGTATTGCTCTAAATGTATGTTTAATTTCTTTTCCTAATATATGAATTAGTCTTTGCCTTGTGTTTTCAACAAATGAAACAAATTCCCAGGAGACTGATAAACTCATAAAAGAATGTTAGTTTCCCTTTAAGAAAGGGGATATTTTTTTGGATTTTAAAAAATCAGGTGTATTCAATTTAGATTTTAAGAAATTTGTATTAAATAAAGATTTCAAACTATACATCAATATTTTGGTGTATTCAATTTAAATTAAAAAATTATGATATTCTATTAGAATTTTAAAATATCCTTTTAAAATTTGATAATATTCAAAATTCATAGAATTTTTTTGAATTCTATAAAATCGTGGATTTTAATGAATTTTGTAGTATTTTTTTATCATTTTGAAAATCTATCTAAAATCCACGAGATATACAATCTTTTAAAATTTATAGTATCCATTAAAATGAATTAAATCTGAATTGTTTTCAACTACAAAGTATAGTAATACACAGGCCAACCTCACAACCAATATTAATGGTTAGAGATAAATAGATGGTGATGATTAGAGGGATGTTGAAATTAGCTAGTAAAGTACAAAGTTGTTGTTGTAAAACTCATTAATTGCATGGAAAATCAGTCGTAATTCGTCATTGCATGAAGAAAAGATTTCTACTTGCCAGTAAGACCCTGAATCCTGATCTCATAAGAGCATTAAAAAATAGTTTGTGTCAAGTAGGTAGGAGTAACATTGTTAAGCTTCACCAGTACTTTTGGTCCCTATATATATTTCAACTCTCACTTGTTCACTTGTTCATTCTATCCGTCTACTACATTCCTTTCATTCCGCCTTTAAATCACCAAATGGCTAGTAGTTTTGGTTTTGCATTCGACACCCCGATATTCTCTGATCGGATTATGTCCATTGAAATCATACCCAATCCAGCTGAAGCCGATGATGGTGACACTGACTTGCCTACTGGAAATTGCGAGCCAAGTAGAGGTAGTGTTGTTCTCGACCAAGAATTAATATTTTTTGATAAATTATGTCATACTATTTGTTTCCGTTACATCTTTGTAACGTTTTGTTATGTCCATGGTGAATTTATTAATTACTGATCAGATAACTTTTTAGCTATATCAGGTGAGGACACAAGCATGTACGGTGAGGAACACACTGTTAATTATAGTATGTCGGATGTCGAAGATAGTACAGCTTCTGATAACGAAGAGGAGGATGGTAATGCAATTATTGTGGAAAAAATAATAAGTTATCTTTTAAGATTCAAGAAGAGTGGTACATATCTCAATCTTTAACTCTTGTTTTATTGTTAAATCTCAATCAGTTTTCCTCGTGAACATGAAATACAATTTACTAAAACAATATCATGGTGCCTTGTATAGTATCTAGTTTTTGAAGATATTGTATCATTTATAATCATGCATTCGAAATGGTATCTAATTTATATAATTATGTCATTTTTAAGACATTATTGTTAGATACTAATTTGATGCACTTATAGGAGATGAAGCTACTAGGAAGCGGGTTGCAGATGGGAACACAGACTCTTCTACTGTGCTTCGGGTGAAGACCATACACATTAGTTCTGCAATACTGGCAAAAAAGAGTCCATTTTTCTACCAGGTCAAAACAATCAATCCGTCATATGCTGCTACAAAAATTGACCTCATTACTAACTTTTGTGTTTAAACTTCTGACTTGCAGTTATTCTCCGATGAGACGAGAGAGCCAGGACAGCGAGTAACAACCTTGCGGATCCATGACTATGGTAAATATGAAAGTGATGGGTTGTATTTCATTTCTTGGCTGTTATTATGTTTTTTCGCTTCATGGAACTGGAAACTTGCTATAATTTGTGCAGCTTGATTATATACTCCAGCCACATTTTGTATATACAAGTGAATCAACTTCTAAAAACCTTAACCAGAAAAGAATTAAACTATCCTATAAAATTTCAAGTATGACCAACTCTTAGTTCCTTTTAAAAATGTATCATTCTAAAGCAAGGAAATTTAACTACTTGCCTAATATAAATTAGAGGGTAAACTGCAATTCTTGGAAACTAACTCTTCTATCTTTTCCAACTAGGAATTTCTTCTGAATAAATGAATTTTCAAATTAAGACCCCATCAGCCAGGAACTAACCACCACGAAATGTCTTTCATCAATCATCTCCGCCATGGAAATCAAATAGAACAAGGTCACTTGGTCCGCGCATTGTGTGAGTTGACATATTTAATATATTTATGATACCTAATATGATATCACCTTGGACTTGCACACACACAGCTTTAATATCATTTGAGGGGTTCATTGCCTGGGCTGTGCTCATCGATAGTATATGGTGGGAACTTTGTGAATGCTGCACATAACAATTGCATTGGGGCGCGCATAGCGCGGTCTGTGCATACATAAATAAGAAACAAATTTCATCGAACTAATTAATTATTAGGTGTTAGTCCATGCTCAGCGCCAGCAAGTCATGGCCCAATTCTCTGTTGTAATGTCTCTTTGTTATTAGTTTTGGTATCACTTGAGTTGTTTTCCCTTTTATGTTAGTGGTTATGAGATTAGTTCATAATAAATATTAGCTTTTCCATTATCTTATCTTTCTTCAATTTTTTATGAAACAGAGGAAGCTTCCCTGATGGAACTTCTTAATTTTATGTACAATGATACTTTGTCAACGACCGACCACGCCTTCTAGTTTGCTAGATATCTTGAGGCGGAAGACTTTGAGGTTGCTTCATGCATGCGGTACTGCAGCCAACAACTAAGCAAGCTTCCTATGAATTGTGAGTCTGCTCTTGCCTATTTGAGTCTTCTTCCGTCTTGTGTTTCACATGCTGATGCACTTCAGCAGCTAACTGATTCAGCGAAGCAGTTTCTTGCTGTAAAGTTCAGAGACATATACTACTTCATGAAGATGATGTTTAGGCCACATTCATAGCTGATGATAGTCCCTTGTTCATCAATGGCATATTATACCTTAGGGCTCTAATTACCATCAAATAATGAGTTTTTAATTTTTTACGTAATCTTGTAATTCAAGGCGTGTATACTATTTTTTATTTTTCAGAAGTGGGTTTAAACGTCTGTATTTTTTTATCATATCTTTAATCTCATTTTCAATAATAAATATATATATATATATATATATATTCTAATTATTTTAAAATATGATTGGTTGAGTAAATAAATGCAAACTTCTCTTGTATCTACAGTATTAATTAAACAAACATTGAGTATACGTCACATTATATTATTAACGAAATTTATTATTTAAACTTGATAAATTATGTTCCTCAAAAATTAAAGTCAAATAAAAATTGTTATATTTTAAAATTATGAAACTCAAAATACACAGAAAATACAAGTTAATATGAAAAATAAATATGCGTTAAGATGTGAGATTCTAGTTTATGTATTAAGGTTTTCAAAAAAGTAACAAAAATCCAAGTTAGCAGAAATGATAACAATTAGAAATTCGTATGACGAGGTTTGTGGTTGGATGTCTAATAATGGCATAAATTTATTTATTAATAAAAATATTAAGATAATTATACATATATAATTATACAATATGAGGATATAAACGTAATTTTATTTCAAAAATTCTAAATCTATACTATATTATTAAAACCGAAAGATTAAAAGTTTTGGTCGTCGGTTGGTTTGGTACTGGGTGAACCATAGAAAAGATCTCGACCGTCCAATTTTAAGTGAACCATAGAAACAATCTTAACCGTTGAATTTTAATAAAATCTAATTTTAAAAGAATATAATCATACATACAACTCTAACATAAGTAGTCCTCCTTTTATACAACTCATCACCAAAAGATAATATTATATATTATATTTAAATTATATTCTATATTTTTTATTTTACGAATCATACTTATCCTATAATTTTTATTTAATATATCATTAAAGTTTATCCTATAATTTTAATTTAATATATCATTAAAGTTTATGATAAACCCTATATACAACTCTAACATTATTTTATTTATAAGTAATTTTTAAAATTATATTCTATATTTTTTATTTTACGAATCATACTTATCCTATAATTTTTATTTAATATATCATTAAAGTTTATCCTATAATTTTAATTTAATATATCATTAAAGTTTATGATAAACCCTATATACAACTCTAACATTATTTTATCTATAAGTAATTTTTATTATATATTATATTATTATAGCCGATATAATAAAAAATTTAAATTATATATTTAAATCATATAAAATAATTAATATATAATTTATTAATCTCACTCGTGCGTTGCACGGGTTATAAGCTAGTATATAATAACAGATAAGATAATAGAATAATAAATAATAGAAAAATATATTTTTTTATGTCATCTTTATTCGAGCACCTTCTTGAATGTTCCACACACTTAATTTTCCTATATATAGCCCCCTTATCTTCTATAGCTTTTACTATGTAAATGTACACCATTATTCATTTCTATTCAAAATTGTTCCTCAATATTTCTCTTTAAATTGAAACAACTCACAACCACAACATCTCTTCCAGTTTTTAATTACACTCTCATACCGCCAGCAACAAAATATTACAACATCAAAGTAGAGTATGGTGTTATTCGTGATTTTTACTCGATTTGCTAAACTTTTGCCTATTTTATCTTTTCAACCTCCCAATCTTTTCAAGACAATACTGATTTGAATCAATAATATATAATTTCAGTTACGATTACAGTTTACAGATGTGATTTGAATTTGATAGATTTGAATTTGAATTTCATATAAAACTGAACATGAATGAAAATTCAATAGTTGAAAATTGATTTTTAATTTTAAATTTATACTAAGAGTCAGATCAATATCGTCTTTAATTTTCATTTTGAATCAAGATTTAAATACAACCGAAAAATATTAGTTGGTATCTCTACTATAACACAAAATTGCAATTATGTTTGATGTGAATTTTCTTCCAAAAGAGGCCATATACGATACTTTTAATATCTTCAACTTGAGCATGAAAATTTTCACTATAAAAGTCAATTATCTTTTCTTTTTGTTCTACTAAATTTTATGAATTGTTTGCAGTACGTAAACAATAAAGAAAATGCTCCAAAGCATATTGACGTCGATGCATGCTGGTAATATTTTCTACATCTATTAAATTTATGCAGCACTTATAAATAATATTGTAAAAAATCAAAATTTAATTGTATTTTACATCCCCAGTTTGTGTGCACGGAGTTTTTTTCTGATGGCTCAGTGCACCGTGGACGTCGAGAATCTATCAGAATGCTTTAGTCTCACCTTAGGACTGAAAGAACCAGGATCTGCAAATGTTTCAATCGACTTTGAATTTGCAGCACTACAAGATCGAGACTGTATAAAAATAGTTACACATTGACACCCCAAGGAGCAAAGGTTGGATGCAGGAATCTGTTCAACACACCATGGGCCACATTCATAGCTGATGATAGTCCCTTCTTCATCAATGGCATATTATACCTCAGGGCTGTAATTACTATCAAATAATTAGTGTTTAATTTTTTGCGGTAGAATAAATTATTACAATTATTTGTGAAATCGATATGGTTACAATTTTTATAAATATCTAACGGGTTTAATGAGGACAATNATACGTATATGACATAACGTAATAACAGTTACATCATACACCGTAATTGTTAGTGTTTTACACTCTAAAAATCAAGTTCAAGTGTCATGCACTCATATTATCAGTGTCATGCAATGATACTTTCAGTCATATTATCAGTATCCTGCAATGATACTTTCACTTATATTATCAGCGTCTTGCACTCTAAAAATCAAGTTCAAGTGCAGTTGATATACAAAATCTGTATATTTGATGCTCTGATTGTACTCGCAAACGTAGCGGAATGGGTGTATCAATTGAATTGTAACTTTCAAGAAATTAGTTAGGGATAAGTATATTAGTTTTGATACAAATTAATATACGTAGATTAGTTTTGTTTAGATTACATGACACTGCCCTTGTTAGTTTAATTATTTACAATATTGTCATTAATTATTATTTAATCATAGTCACTATATGAAAATAGATCTTAAGGTGTAAAATATAAGTCTCCACGGTCTCTATTTTTTTGGATCTCCACTGAACCCAACTCATATATATATATATATATATATATATATATATATATATATATATATACACCGAGTACCGTATGAAATTTCCCCACACTTCGTTTCTCTATATATATAGCTCATTATAATATATATATATATATATATATTCTATAAATGTATATCTTCATCCCTCAATCTTATTTTTTAAATTTTAAAAAAAACTTATATTGATATAATTATTGAAATTTAGAATTAACTCGCAACCAAAGCACTTCCCTCACATTTAATTATACTCTAATACCTCCAACAACAAAATAGTATAACATCAAAGCAGAGTATTCTATTATTCGTGTTTTTTTTATCCGATTTACTAATTTTTACTTTACTTTTACGTATGTTACCTTATAGGCTAGGTTCCGTAACGCTCGGCCCAAATCTAACAAAGGGTCTGTTTAATATAAAAGATTTTAACCGTCCAATTTCAAACGAATTATAAAAACGATCTTAATTATTCAATTTTAAAAAAATATAATTTTAAAAAAATATATATGATACATACAACTCTAATCTCCGATAGTCATCCTTTTATAAAACTCCTCACGAATTATATTATATTATATTTAAATTATATTCTATATTTTTATTTTAAGAATCCTACTTATCCTATAATTTTAACATACAATTCTAACCCCGATAGTCCTCTTTTTATATAACTCATCACAAATAATATTATATTATATTAACATAAATTCTCAATATTATAAAATTTTATAGTAAATATCAATAAAATATAATATAAAAAATAAATTTACTTAAATATTAGTCATTCATCTCGTTTCGCACGGATTGTAAACTTGTATTATATAAAACTAAAAATACCAAAGTTTTTTGCTGCTTGTCAAATACATGTCAGGTTAACAAGTTGCACTTCTGTAGCTTTTACCTTCTTTGCAGAAAAGTCATTTTATCTTTTCCTTGACATAAGGTGCTATATCCACGAGTCCACTTATCTCGAGTGCCTCTGAGGGTTTTGTTCACGCATGTTTTGTGGAACATCCGTGCTTACATACTCTTTGCAGAACTTTTTTACACACAAAAGTATCACTTTTGTGCTTATTTAAGTACCTTTTGTACAAATAAAATAAGCGCAAAAGTGGTACTTTTGTGTGCAAAAAAGTTCTGCAGAGAGTATGGGAGGCGAACAAGCTCCTTGTAATTTCAAACTCGATCCAGAGCTTAGCTACATGGACATCCAAATGCATAACATTCTTGGAGATCCCTAATTTCAAACGACAGTTGAGACGATACATGTGAAAAGAATCCGGTTGGTGACTACTAAGAGCATCTCCAACCCATTATACTGTTTTAGTGTGAAGATTACACCAGCATAGCGTAAAAGTTACACTATCTTTGAAATTCACTCCAATGTATTTATACTAAATTTCACACACACAAAAAAAAAGAATCTTTATTATATTATAAAAAGTATTTTATTACTAAAGTACAAGAACAATAAAATTGTTAGGATATAAGAGGAATATATTTGTTTTAGTTAAAATAATATAAGAGTAATGTTGGTATTTAGGGCTGAAATTCGATTCAAGCCGAGCGGAATTCGAGCCGAGTACAATCGAGTTCGAGCTTTTTCTTATCGAGCCGAGCCGAGCCGAGCCTAAAAATAATCGAGTCTGAAATGTTTGTTTGAGTTTGGCTCGTTTATTATACAAGTCGAGTTCGAGCCGTTCGCAAGTTTTCGAGGTTAACGAGTTTTTTAACGAGTTTATTGAGTTTTCGGGTTCTTATCGAGCTTATCGAGTTTTAGCTTAATATTCATAAAAATTATTCAATTATTTTTTTCAACTTTAATCTACAAATATTTTTCCTTCTATTAAAAATGATAAATAAAATTTTAAAATAATACACTTATATTATGTGAAATAACATATATGTAAATATGATTTGGTTGTATTTGTAACTTAATATCAATAATATTTTGATAGTTAACTTTTCAAATAATCTAAATAATTTTTTAAACTCGTATTATCGTTTGTTCATACAGTCATACAGTGATACACTCATACTTAATATCACTATATTTTTAGAAGTTGTATATCTTAAATATATGATAACAAATAAATAAATAATGAGAATAATATGAGAATCTTATTTTTTTTAGAAAAAATTCAAAACAAATATACGCAATAAGTACCAAATCATTAATAATTAAAAGAAATTAGTTTTAATTTAATTGAAGTATAGCAAACTACGATACTATGATTTTAATATGTTGTTAACTTGGTGATTTGGTGTATTTTAGAATAGAATTCAATAAATTATATTATTGTAAAATTGGAAAGATATTCATTAATAATTAATCACAAATTCACAAGTGATAAGTATAAAGTATTAATCAAAATATTTAATATATTTTTAATAATATAAATTATCAAATTATATTAGAGGTACCCATATAACTGTATTTGTTGTACAATACACTCTTAAAGAAGAATTTATAATAATTATTTTTTAATTTACATTACTTTTTTATTTGTCTTAGAATATGCTACAAGCATTTAATTGTGTTTGTAAGAGGAAAGAATATACTGCAAACATTTATGTTATAAAATTTTCTTTTATTAAAAATTTATATAATAAAAATTCTAAAATATAATATAATATATAAAAAATATAAATATTAAATATTAAAAATATAATTGAGCCAAGTCGATCCGAGTTCGAGCCTTATCGATTCAAGGTCGGAAAAACTCGGCTCGACTCGAGTATTTAGTCGAACCCAAAAACCTGTTCAAGCTCGATAACGAATTCGAGTCGAGTCTAGCCTGGTTAATCGAGTCGAACCCAAGCCGAGCTCAAAATGGCTCGGCTCAAATTACAGCCCTATTGGTATTTATAAAAACTCTAAAAGTTACACCAAATTTGGTGTAATTTTTGATGTCACGCTATTTTGATGCAATTTTTAGAGTTTGGTTGAAGTGATTTTTTACACCAAAATGGTGTAAAAGTATATTTTTGAAGTTTGGTTGGAGATGTTCTAAGTATGTAGGAACACAATTATAAATTATAAGAGCATCTTCGGTGGGAGAAACTCTTATCTAAAAAATTATATGTGATTGATATTATACATAATTTATATAAACTGTGAAGCTCCAACTAGTAACAAAATTATACATATAAATTTAACTATTATAACCAACCTCGTTAGAGCAAATTACCTTACAAATTCGATAAAATTTAAGCAATCATTATTTTATTATTTTAACCAAAACCGTCGGAGATGCAGGGCAAGAGGACACCCTGGTCATCATCACCATTGGTATTCTATTGTTTGTTAACCCCACTCACCACTTATAGCCGGAAGAAGAAATTAGGAAAATTGTTGATTTCCGCATTCCATGGAGCAGACAAGATATGATGTTAGTTTTTTACTTTCCAGTGGGACCCAGTTTCAGGAATACTTGGAACTGGTAATATTCTTCTTCTTTTTCTTAGGATTCCCAAAAGAAGATCAAAGAACCTAAATCCCGGTTCAAACTGTCATCTTTTTTTAAGAGAACCAAATCTCATCCCTGCAGCAACATAGATATGACATACAGAGCAGATAGGGGTACAAGCAGTTGGCTGCTTGTTTTCCTATTCTGTGCTTTTTTCGATGCAGGCAGTAGCAGTAATGCAACGTTAAGTGAATCATTGGATGTAGTTCTCCATAAACATGCTTTTGGAGCTCTGGTTCATCATCGACCTCTTACTGGCGCATTATATGTGGCTCCTCTCCCAACTGATCTCGCAGGCATACAAGTAGCAGTTTTGCGACTGCGGAGCAAGACCTTGTGGAGAAAAGGTGCAAACTTTAGCAATTTTCAGATCCCTCCTAGAACTCTGTCAGTTCCTTATGTAAGGAGACTTCTGTTAGTTTATCAAGATTTAGGGAACCAGTCTTCTCATTACTACAACATAACAGGTTACTCGCTCGTTTCTTCTGTTGTTGGTTTCATGGTTTATGATGCATCAAATTTCACCATAAACAACATAACGAAGCTTGACCTCAGCACAACTGGAACACGTATATCAATTCAATTTCCAAACCTATCATTTAAGAGTGGTACGAATCCTGAAACAAGCTGTGCAATATTCGGTGCAGACGGCAAAGTTTCCATCACTGGGAGAAGCTTAGACAATTTCTGTTACACTAAAAATGCAGGTCACTTCTCAATAGTTACCCCGTTACAGAGGAATGAAAACACTAGGAAAATTTGGGTGATCTGTACAGTGCTAGGATTCATTTTATTGATATTGGGTAGTTTTCTTGGGGTGGTATGTGTGAAGATGTTTAAGTTGAAGAAAACACATGAAATGGAAAGAGCTACTTCTGAAGGTGTGATTCTTGACACAATTTGGATCCACAATAGCAAGATGCCTTGTGCAATTGTAACTAGAACCCATCCCGTCCTTGAGAATGCAGATTTTCCTTAACTGGTTCTTTTTTTTATTATTGTGTATACTGTACAGTTCTATCAGGTATTGTTTGTATTTTCCTATTCCAAATTCTTGTTAGGATATACATGACGAATCAGAATCAGGAAATAACAAATCTACAAAACCACCGACAGAACATAATGTAAGATATATCAGGAGGAGCTTTATGAGTGCCTTAGGCACAAATAAGTCATTATTTAGCTTCAATTGTTGAACAAGATAGTCAAGTAAAAATAGAACTAAACATAGATATAATCTCCACTCCTCAACTGTCTTGTAGTCATTTGGAACTATACAGATCAGAAAGCAGTTTAGCAAAACTAGCCCATCGAAGACTGATCCTGGATGGCAATCAATTTACATACAGCATCATTCAGACAAGTACCTTAACAATTTTTCCTATGTCAGGTGAAAGGTGTAACCATCCTCTTAAAGATTATTGCCGCTTTGTATTTGCAAATTATGTCAATACAGCAAAAAAGATTGCAATTTGGAAGCATAACCAAAAAAAAAAGTAGAGTAATATTATCATTATAAGAATAGTTTCCAGTGCACATTTTTATTTTTTTATTTTTTTTTTT
>QRFB01000682.1:13358-48675 GCA_008931105.1 Oenanthe javanica
TTTTTTTTTTTTGGGGGGGGGGGGGTATCAAGACATAACTTTCAACAAATTACCTGGCTAGCCTACTTCTGATTATTACAACAAAAGTACATAGCTTATAGTAGAAATAAGTTGCTCTCTGGATTTCTCACTTTTCCTATATAGATGAAGATGGTCAAACAGCCATACTCACTACTCAAAACTCCTGCATCATTACAACTGAGAGAGGTTCAAATTTACGCAATATTACCCTTAATTTTCAGAAATAGACTATTTCCAAAACTGCAAAGTTTATTAAACTAAGAGATGGGCCATGTGGCCCGTGTAGGGTACCAGTATTCCTTAGGTTGACAAAAGAGAAAAAGGTACTGAAAAGGACATTAAGCAGTGCTTAATGTTTTATTTTCAAAAGTAGAATAACAATAGCATTGCTTTCAAAAATTGTGTTCTCCACATAATTGGTTATCCTTTTTTAAAATGGATTTGTTAAAATCCAAAAGCAATGCTGATGAATTTGTTAAAATGGTTTTCAAAGATCATGTAGCAGACAACGATGGAAGTAATCATCTGCATATATCAAACACATATAATACTCATAAAACATGCACCACTTATTAAAACAGAAACTAACAATGTGAGGCTAAACAGCAATTGTCATTCCTTTAGGAAGGATATCCTCAACATCTTATGCAATTCAAATTCAAAGAGAAACATCAAAAACTTTTGGCAATAAAACTAACAGATAGTACAACTGGACCTCATTTGAGTGCAGCAACCCTGGTACCACTCTTCCGAGCAAGCTTTGTCCACTCTGTATGAAATGCTCCAGGACGATCAACCCTCTCATAGGTATGTGCCCCGAACAAATCCCTCTGAGCTTGTACAAGGTTAGCTGGAAGTCTGGCACGCCTGTAGGTATCAAAATACGAAAGACTAGCACACATTCCTGGAATACTAACCCCAGCAGCAATAGCCAATCCCACAACTCTCCTCCATGCCTTCTCCCTCTGCACCATCTCCCTAGCAAACTCAGGATCAACCAACAAGCTAGCTAAATTAGGATTTCTCTGATACGCAATCTTAATCCTATCCAAAAACACAGCTCTAATAATACACCCGCCTTTCCAAATCCTAGCCAATTCCCCAAAATTCAAATTCCAACCCTTTTCATCACTCTTCGCCCTCAACAAATTCATCCCTTGTGCATAACTACAAATCTTGGAAGCATACAACGCCTGCCTCACATCATCAATCAACCTCTTCTTATCGACCACACTTTTCACTCCTCCGATTCCACTATAAACCTCCGAAGCAGCCTCCCTCTCCTCCTTCAACCCACTCAAAAACCTACCATCCAAAGAAGCAGCAATCGTCGGAACAGCCACAGACAACTCCGCAGCCTGCTGAACCGTCCACTTGCCAGTCCCTTTCATCCCCGTCTTATCCAAAACCTTATCAACCAACTCACCCTCTCCACCCTCATCCTTAACCTTAAAAATATCCGCGGTAATCTCAATCAAGAAACTCTCCAACTCCCCCCTATTCCACTCATCGAAAATCTCCGCCAACTCCTGATTACTCAAACCCCCAACATTCTTCAACACATCATACGCCTCCGAAATCAACTGCATATCACCATACTCAATCCCATTATGAACCATCTTGACGAAATTCCCCGACCCACCTTGACCAATATAAGTCACACAAGGCCCATCCTCCACCTGAGCAGCCACTTTCTCCATAATATCCTGCACATTCCCATAAGCCTGGTGGGACCCACCAGGCATCAAAGAAGGCCCATTTCTTGCACCCTCTTCACCCCCAGAAACCCCCATCCCCAAATAAAGCAACCCATTATTCTTAGCCTCTACAATCCTCCTCTCGGTATTCTCATACCACTCATTACCCCCATCAATAATAGTATCACCAGGCTCCATATGAGCTGATAATGCCTCAATTGTTTGGTCAACAGGAGCCCCTGCCTTGACCAAGATAATAACAGATCTGGGTTTTTGCAAAGACAAGACAAAATCTTTGGGATTGTAATGACCAGTCAAAGGTAGTTGACCTTCATTGTGAGCTCGATCTAGGGTTTCATCAACTTTGGAAATGGTACGATTGTAAACAGAGATTGGGAACCCTTTCTCAGCGATGTTAAGGGCTAGGTTTTGACCCATTACAGCCAGGCCTGCAAGGCCTATGCGAGAGAGAGCTGCAGAGGCTTCCATGGAGATGAGTTGATGAAGAGAGTTGAAAGATTGAGAATGCACTCAAGGTGTTTGATGAAATGTCTAAGAGAGTTTTTATATATAAATAGATGGAGTGCAACGTGTATGTATAGGTGAGGGGGAAGTGGCGGACTCGTCGAGGATGCGAAAGGGTGAACTCGGTTGGAATGAGTGTCTTATTGGTTTACGATTTAACGGTTAACTAACGACGATGATTCCTAGGTGTTCCTTAATCCTTACTCAACTACTCCCTCCGTTTTTTTTTCCAGACAATTTTAAGCGTAAAAATTATGATCTTTAATTTTTTTTCAATTAAAATATGTTTACTATGCGCTCAAAATGCTTAAAAGTGTGTGTCAAAAATTTAAGCGACTTATAAAAAAACGTAGCAAGTAATAAATTTTTATTTTTTACAAACTTGCCTAATTTCACATTTTTAATGTAAACTAAAAATGTTCACTTTTTCCTTTTCTTTTTCTTTTTTTATTAAATGAAACATTCGAGTTATCATTTATCCATTTTTCAGTTACTTTTTATTTAAATGAAAATTTAAATTCCAATTTTCGGTCAAATTAAATATATAGAATTTATTAATACTAACTTTTAACCCTCGTAATATATTCAATTCCTGATTTATATTTCAGGATTCCTCCTCAAATGTTTACATTACTTCTGTATTTTACTCTCTCTTTTCATGAAATGTATATTTATTCAATTTTATTATTTATTTATTTATAATAATAAATATAAACTTTAGTTATATTTTTGTAAATGTGAAAGCGAAAAATCTTAAACCGCTTTCTTTATTATTATTTTTTATGTATAATTTTTTTTAAAATATTAAATTTAAATTTTATACATTATACAAGTAGAATCCAAATTCCTAACAATCGATTGATCTATCCAAACATTATTCTAAAGGAGAAGAACTAGAGGATTTTGACATGAATCTAGATCGTTATAAAAAATGCGAATAAACTAATAATATTTATTTTATACTCTTTTGACCTTCTTACCTTTTTTAGTATTTGCAATAATACTAACTTCTAACCATTTTTACCATTTTCAATTCTAGTAATAGATATATAAAATTTTAATATTTTATTGACTAAATTCAAATCACAAATATTTTTGATATCTTTAGAATTAATAATATTAAAAAATCTATATATTATTCTAATATTGTAGATGAAATTCGAACCTAAACTTTTATTTGTTAGTCAGAGCTAATAATAAAATTATTTACGTCCAACCGTAATCGACATAATGGGCCTGTTTAGCTACCACTTAAATTCTGAAAATAAGTAGGGATGTATGTACTTTTTCTGAAAATAAGTAACTTATTTTTTATTTTGAAAATAATATTTGACTTTAAAATTCTAAAACAAATATTTATCTTTAAAAAAAATATGAAAATATATAAAAAATAAAAATAAAATAAGCTACTTATTTTAAGTTTAAGGAACTCAAACGGCCACAATATATGTTCATTCTTACAACCATTGAACGTATTGCAAAGTCGTTCAAATATATGAGAGAACTTTACTATCGCTAACCAGCAAATTTATAATATTTGCATCCAATATGATAGTCTGATCTGCATGAACAGGTTTAGCTGGACTTTATTACATACTATTATCATAATCACGACAAAGGAGTGTTCTGCTATGCCTCAGTTGTATCCAAACAAAATCACACATACCCTCTTACCCCGATATCCACTCGGAAGTATATTATATGAGCACAAGATGTACAACCATATTCAACAGCAAACGAAGGCACTTGGGAAAAATAAAGTGTGATATACATGACCAATAACTAATATGAGATTCCGTGAACGACAAATAGCTAGAATCCCTCATTACCAGGCTTATAAACAACAGCAATTACGCGTCTTGACAGCTTTAGCAAACAGTGTCATACATACATGAATGTCAAATCATCATGCAGCTATCTGACCAAAAAGATGCTTGCGAATCTGCAATGACAAGAATACATATAAAATGTAGATTATAAAAATCAACTCAAAGTAAAATGACAAATATGGTCAAAAAAAATGTACTAGTTACGAGGCAAATAAGTTTTAAGTAAAAAATTATCTACTCTACAAACAAGTAGGAAGAACAATAAAGCGGAAGGACCCATAGTATTGGCAAAGAATGACAAAGTACCAAGTTGACAGAAATACCTCAGGAAGTTTTTTGCGGAACAGAACATCCAATCTTGCATCAAGGGTGTTTTCAATTACTATTTTACCATCCCGAGAAGCCATCACGATACCTCCAGAGCTAAAAATAACCCAGAAAAAAAAAATGAAAAGAATTCTTACTATTTTGGAATACTAAATTATGCCAGATAAAAACGGGAACATAATATGACAACAAAAATGCAAATATGACTTAGCCATGTGCAGTTGGTAAGCTACTAAATTGTGTATATATACCATGAAGGACCATGAGTTGATGGAGACGGTGGAAGGTGGACATCATCAACAATAATCTCAGGTTGGTGAACATTAGCTTTTTTTGCATATTCCTCCTTTGCTGAACTTAAAATAGAGTCCAACAATATGATATCATCTTTCCGACAGCGCAGCAACACTGCAGGCTCTTTTAATCTGAGTAAACACTGCAATATACATAGACATGAGTAGCAGCAACTAGCAAGAGACATGATAATTTCCGAAAAACAAGCAACAATTAACAAATGCAGCAGATTCATATTTGTGCCAGCTTATTCTACTGACAGCTTCAGAAACTCAAGACTCAACTGTGAGCCCATAGTAAAAGCAATGTAATGAAGATATATGGTGTAGGAGGATGATATATTTTTACAGCATGTTTGAGAAGACATAAGATTCATTCTAAATACAAGTAGTATGACAGTGATAGCTATCTTCCTAAACAAAAACAATTGAACCTCTATAAATGAACAATTTTGGGACCAGAAAATTTATTTACTTACCAAGGTTATTGCTTTATCGAGGTTCTACTCTATCCTACAAGTACATCTAAATTTACAGAGTAGAGATAATACTCAAATATACACAATTTATGGACATAAGTTGCTAAAAGGCAACTCCTTTCAAATTTTTCGTAGATATTCAAGTGACTTAAAACATGTCTCTATATAGGAAGAGTTTAGGTCTTATTACCTGTACTACAAGAGCTTTCATAAGTCCTTGATAGTCATGGTGGTGATTCAAGTGGTGGTGATGCGAATCATGGTGGCTTACTTTTAAGAGCTCCTGTGATGCTGCCTCCTTCATGGCATTAACCAAGTCATCTTGGGCTTGGAGAACCTTAATACGAGAAGCATTAAGCTGCATGGAATACTCACTAGAGCATAGAAATATGATCAGATGATGTTAATTATTTATACCATCATACCAACATTAAAATATGTCCAAAGCATTTAATAATGTAAATAATGAATAATACACTAAGCACATAGTTCCATATATCCAAAGCATGCTTCATTAAAGCTTAAGAAAATGTAGGGTGAAATTGATAGACTGCTTCCTTTGCATTAAAGTAGGTCAACTACCAAGTGTCCACTCGTGAAGAAAAATACTTACTCTCTGCTTAAAGTTGTAGACTGGATACCTTGAAGGGGTACATATGTCATTTGATCTACGATAAGTAGTAGTTTAAAGTTTAAACTATAAATCACAGTTGATAAAATTTGTATTGCAAAAACCATTTCAGTTCAAGCTTCTTTAAAATTATATAGAATGTAGTAAATGGGACTATCGTCTGTAGCCAACTAGATTTGTCAAGGATGTATCGTGACATTTTGCAAATTGCAAAATATCAGGAAAATTTTATTGGAATAGAATATGTTCCCATGCGCTCTTTATAGTGAACCATCAGTCTTGTTTTCGAACAGAACTGTCAGAAGATTTAGGAAAAGGAAGGGGATTACAACAAGTACCGAAAAGGAAGGGGATTACAACAAGTACCAAGCCAGAAGCATCTATACATACTTTGGTTATCCATTTCAAAAGTAGAGATGAGTTTTTTTTTACTGAATGTTCCAAAATTACAGAATTGTTTGGTTATACTTTGGTTCTGCACAATTTGTACACAGATTAACATGTGGAGTTCAGGTATATACACAAAGATTTAAAATANACTGAATGTTCCAAAATTACAGAATTGTTTTAATTTTTTGGCTTGTTCCACATGTATCCTAATTTTCTGCACAATTTGTACACAGATTAACATGTGGAGTTCAGGTATATACACAAAGATTTAAAATAACAATTTCTACACAGATTAACATGTGGAGTTTAGGCATATACACAAAAGATTTAAAATAATTTCTTTTAGATTATGCTGATTATTATACAAAACGTTTACTTTTATAATCATCAATTTTACTGTCATCTTACACTATACAGAGTTCATTTACTTTCAAGTAAAACTACAGTGGCAGTGATTGCTTGGATTGCAGATGAATACATGAACCTCTCTATGCTTGGATTGAAGATGAATACATGAACCTCTTTATCTATCCTTCATGTTTTCATATTTTATAAGCTTATTCTCTAAATCCAGTTTCCACAACTTAATGCAAGAGGCAAATCCTAAACTTCACCCAAGACACATTGCTCCAGTAATAAAATCCAATATATAAAGGCTTCCATTACTTGTAATATCAACACCTGATCAAGTAAAATCACTACTAATAATACCTATAACTTTCAAAATATACATAACAATCAGCTTTCTCGAAAACGTAAAATAATAGGCATCAATACCTAACCTTCAACTGCAATAAATTAAATTACAAATAGCATAATTAATCAACTGCTCTCTCTAACCACTGATACACAAGGCGGGACAGGACTGAGACGACGGAAGTTGGAAGAAGGGCGGAGCCCTAGGCTTTTAAGATTAGATGTCCCGAATGCTGGGTGAGATAGGGGCAAGGTCGCCAGGTCCCTTAGGAAAGGAATGGGTCGGGTTGAGAGACTCTGGAAGGGGAGCATGTTCTTATGATTAAGCCCATTCCCGATTTCTTGTATATCAATTAAAAATACATACATTTTACGAACATCGTCTTACTTCTCTTTGCGCTCAGATTCTTGGGTAATCATATACAACGTGTTTTAATACTCAGGACAATGCATTGTGCGTTTGCTGGAAAACATCTTCTAAATGCAGCATTCGTTGATTCTATAATTGTATTTGTGTGAATAATGACATTCATTGATTCTACAATTGTAATTGTCTAAATGGCAAACACTTTATATTCATATTCAGTAAAACCAATATGCAATCAACTACTTTTACTCCTATATTCACATTTTTTGGGTGTAGGAACAAGGATGAGAGGAATCAATCCCGTTGATTAATTATTATATCTATGGGTTGGGTTCAATTGAGAACTATTTAATTTGAAGAATTATTTAATTTGGAGAAAACACCTTATTTTGTAAAAATCATCACATCATTTGTTCAAAATACATGTTATGCAAATACAAACACACTTACGAGAAAATTTTATGCATTTGGAAGAAAAATGAGTAAAAAATATTGACAGAACACATACATATTATTTACAGAACATACTAGTCCTTCACTTTCTTATTTTGTAAAAATAATCACATTTTTATCAAAAACGCATGTGTTCTGTAAATAAAAACAGAATTATAAGAAAAATTATACAAAATTATATATTCATGCATCAAAGGACCTTACTCCCATAGTTTTGACCTAATGAGCTTTCTTTATGTTGAGTTCACGTGGCACAAGACACCCCACATTCTTATCTTAAATATTTATAAGAAGGTTTCACTCTTTCGAACAATTCACAAGGAGCTTCACATGTTTACTTCCAAAGTGTTTTATTTAGAAGGTACTCAAGATGGCTTAACCCCGCATTTTTGTGGTAGTCGTATTCCTTAAGCCCACATTTTTGTGGTAGTCCTAAACTTATCAATCAATAAAGCATTTATCCTTTAAAAAAAAAATTATTCTTCCATCCATCTACTCCATTTGGGTGCAATGACCTTGGGAATGATACANTTCCTTAAGCCCACATTTTTGTGGTAGTCCTGAACTTATCAATCAATAAAGCATTTATCCTTTAAAAAAAAAAATTATTCTTCCATCCATCTACTCCATTTGGGTGCAATGACCTTGGGAATGATACATGTTGACAACAAAAGTTACTGCATAATTTGACAGTCATTATCATAGTCACTTCTTATACGTTTGATTTCTTGTTCAATTCATTCCTCACTTTTTAACTAGTGAACTTTTAACTTGTTGAAAGCAAACTTTTTTAGCAAATTCATTTTTATTTGTTAGCATATACACATTGAAATGTAAATTACTATCATCCACGAAAATAATGAAATAATTTTTACCACCACTAGTTTGAAAACTTTTGGAAATATCGGAGAATACTTTAATTTATTTAACCTCTACAAGAACACTATGTGTGATGTGTTCTAATTGATTTAATCTACGTCTTGTTTCACAATTCATGTCATAATTCACCACGCCATAAATTAAGAGTTTAAGAGTTGAGGCCCCCAAGAAAATAAGCAAAAGAATTTCACTAAATTCAAACCTATACTTAACACAAGACTTTGAGGTTAAATATCCCATGAGTTCCATAACACATGTTCACGAATACTTAGACGAAATAAATTTAGATTTATTTGACTCAAAAACCATGAATAACATGTTTGTTCAACCAAAAAGAAAATTTGGGGTGACGCACACATAACACGTTTAGAGCCAACTCCTTCCCGCTCTTCATTCAGTTTGAATGAGCATGGCCCCACCATTCCTTTGGATTGGAATCCAGAGAAATCTCTTCCACCGCATTAACTTTTTTCTTCCTTGGCTTCTTTGGCAGCCTACAGTCAAGGGACTCGTGTCCCATCTTGTCACAATTAAAGCATTTTCCTTGAAATTTTTGAGTTTTCAAAATTCGATCTTTTGGACCCAACTTATATCTTTTCCCAACATTGTTAGGGTCTTTTCCAGTATTGTTCTTTTTGAACTTGGTACTCTGACCTCTTTCTACAATGTTATCCATAGCAACGGCAACTTTGAACTTCTTTCCAGATCTTTTGTTTTCCTCTTCGATGCGAAGCCTAAGAATAAGTTCATCCATACTCATCTCCTTCCGCTTGTGCTTGAGGTGATTCTTGAATTCTTTCCATTGATAAGGCAACTTGTCAATAATAGCAGCTACCTGGAAAGACTCACTTATGAACATTCCTTTAGCATGGATTTCATGAATGATCACTTGAAGCTCTTCAACTTGACTAATCACAGTATCTGAATCCACCATCTTGTAATCCAAGAAACGGCCCACAATACATATCTTGGCGCCACCATACTCAGTTCCATACTTATGGTCCAAGGAATCCCACAATTCCTTTGTTGTCCTCTTTAAGCTATACACATCATATAGCGAGTCAACAACGCAATTCATCACATAATTCCTACATATATAGTCAGAATTATTCCAGGCATCAGCAGCCAAACGAGTCTGTTGGTCGCTCTCAACAGTGACCGCAGGTCCCTCCTCTAGGAATTGTGACATGTTCAACGTAGTCAAATAAAATATCATTTTTTGCTTCCATTGGGGGAAGTTTGAGCCATTGAACTTCTCTGGTTTCTCGGGAACCAAAATTGTGGGCACAACCGAATAAATCGTTGCTCCTCGAGCACCCGATGCGCCAAGGTTTATAGTTTGCTGACCCACAATAGTGTCTCCTTGAGCAGCAGATACATTTGGGCTTCCAGCCTGCTGATCCATAATCGTTGCTCCCAGAGCACCCGATGGATTAGGGCATACAACTTGCTTACCCAGAAGCAGTGCTCCTTGAGCACCCAGCACATTAAGGTTTACAACCCGTTGACCCGCAATCGTTGCTCTTTGAGCACCCGACACGTTTAGGTTTACAACCTGCTGACCCACAATCGTTGCTCTTTGAGCACCCGACACATTTGGATTTACAGCTTGCTGACCCACAACCGTTGCTCCTTGAGCAACCGGCGCGTTAGGGTTTATAGCCTGTTGTCCCACCACCATTACTCTATGAGCACCCCACTCATTTGGGTGTACAACCGGCTGACCCACAACCGTTGCTACTTGAGTAGTCGGTGGGTTAAGTATTTGTGCATTTTTTATATCACTATCCATAATAGTTAGATTAACTCTGCTCAATCAATAAAAAAACGATATCATTAATCTACCTAGGTTTGTTGAACATACTATATTAAAAAAATCACAAAACATTTGAAACTAGTATAAACGAATTTTAACTTAAGAAACATATACAAAAGCCGCATAGATCAAGTGCAATATATTATTAAACCGGAGACGTAACAGATCCGAACCAATTTATATAGAAAGTAAAGAACACATTAAAATGAATTAGTAATTAAGAAAAGGATTAGAGAACACAAAAATGATTTATTTAAAAATAAAAATAAAAGGGGCAAGACATACATCTTTTTACGAACATCGACCTGCTTCTCCTTGCGCTCATACTCTTGCCTAATCTTCTTCTTCTCCGCTTCGACTAATTGCAGCTTCTCAATATTAAATTCCTACACAATCACACACACAACACTTACACACAATACATATAATAAAAATAAAGATAATTATTTCGTACCTCTTCAGCAGAAACAGAGATCTCATTAGCCTTCTCTTCGGCTTNGTATAATAAAATTAAAGATAATTATTTCGTACCTCTTCAGCAGAAACAGAGATCTCATTAGCCTTCTCTTCGGCTTCTTGCCGGATAAATCGAACCATCTGCTGGATCTGCCGTGAAACATCGACGTCGTTCATTTTTTCCGATCTCACTTACGGCCAAGAGACTATTATTTATTATCTGTGGAGACGGAGAGGATGTGTTTGGACAGTTAATGATTTCACACATCTCATAATTTTATGGGGCTCTATTTCATCAAGGGGGCTTTTTGGTTTGGGTGGGCCGCTGTTAACAACAGCGTGTCATATCATACGTGTAAACCCAGGAGTCAAGCGGCTCAATGATTGTTAAGATATTGTATTAACATGTACATTTGTCTTTTGATAAATTTAGACTTTAATNATTTCACACATCTCATAATTTTATGGGGCTCTGTCTCATCAAGGGGGCTTTTTGGTTTGTGTGGGCCGCTGTTAACAACAGCGTGTCATATCATACGTGTAAACCCAGGAGTCAAGCGGCTCAATGATTGTTAAGATATTGTATTAACATGTACATTTGTCTTTTGATAAATTTAGACTTTAATTTAAAATAATATATTATCATTTTTAATATTTTATAAGAAATAATAAAATAAAATAATAATATTTTTATGAATAAAAAAACTATAAAAATTAATATTAATGCAAGAAAAATAGTACATGACTTGTAAAATTATAATATGTTATTTTAAACTTATGAATAATAATAATAACAATAATAATATATAATTTTATTGTAAATATTATAATATAATATTAAATAGTGATATGCTTTTGTAAAGAAAATATTTAATATAATAAAATAATGATGTGAAATGACACAATTATAATATAATATAAATGATTTATATTTTAGTTTATAATTTAAAAATATATACTATTTTAAGTCTACACATGAGCTCTAGGTTTATACATATGGATACATGAACCCATTTAATAACAGTGCCCCCATTGAAAAAAAGTCTAATCCTGAGCATTGATTTATTCATCCAACGGCTTGCAAACCATTTGTTGATTTATACATCCAACGACTTGCAGACCATTTGTTATGTAAGCAAATGATTGTCAGGATCGGCCCCTTTCGTAAAAGTCCCTCATATTTCACCAAATTACAAATTTGTTTTTCATAACTCAGCTATTTAGTCTTTTAAAAACTTAGCACTGGAATATAAAATAATTTATTTAAATCACAAACGTTGTTTTTTTATTTGATTATAATCATTCCGTTAAATTTGATTATAAATGATTTATAGTTCAATGGTAAGTTTTTAAAAGACTATTCATTTTCCCTTTTTATTGACATGATATTTTATTTAAAAAAAATTATACCGCGATATAAATCAGGAATAAATAAATAATATTAGATCTTAAAATAAATAAATAACAACTATTTAATATTTTATTAAAAATATTCCCTACTAAAATAAATGAGAACCGTTTATTTGATATTATGTGCACAGTTTATTATATTAAAAAGATAAATTCATGAAAAAAATTAAATTGTAAACTAAACACTCTAGCTATTATTAAAAAAAGTTAAAATAAATCATTTCATTTTATTACGTAATTATGATAACACAAGATTATATATAACGGGTACTCCGTATGCTCCTCCGTATAAAGCACCTCAGTGCAACAGCCCTGGTGCCTTGATCATATAGTTCTAATAATTTTTAATTTTCTTTTCTGAATAAAAATAAAATATTTTTATTTGTATTTAAAAAAAGTTAAATAAAAAATATTACCTAACTATAACTACGCTGCTTATAAAACGTCCTAACCACCTGTAAATAGTATGGAGAGACTATTAACTTTGGAAACTACCGTCTTGTACACAATATGTAAACATTATATTACTAATTAACACTTGTAAATTGCTCAGCATCAAACTGTACACTTGTCTGTGAGTAACAAGCTAGTAATCTACTTTTGATTGAATAAATATAATTGTAGTAATTAACAAAAGCTTTACATCATATCACTTTGACTACGTAGCCATGCATGATTTGAAAGCACAACAANTAGTAACAAGCTAGTAATCTACTTTTGATTGAATAAATATAATTGTAGTAAATAACAAAAGCTTTACATCATATCACTTTGACTACGTAGCCATGCATGATTTGAAAGCACAACAAATTTTTGTGAACGTTACATTGGAACCGTTAGTGCTGATTGCTGATGCGCTGTAAGATGCCGCAGCACTGCAGAACCATAGCAAACAAGTTCCAACAATTCGTCCAGTAAAAGCCCTGGGGTCACCTCGCAAATACACAAAACACAGCACACTGATATCCACATTAGCATCAACAAATTATTCTCATGGATGTTATTCAAGTCCATTTCCCTTAATTTTTACTCTCTCTTAAAGATTAAATTACCAGAAAATTATATTTCATGTGGATGCAATTGCATATATCCTACCAACTCGCTAAGTCGGTATAGGAGTGTGAGGAAATCAGAGGCAAAGGCTCCATACAAGTTCTGAATGCAACTCTCGCATGCTGGTGATATTGTGAAATAATGACAGCAACTGCTTAATATAACATCATGAAGCAGCAAGACATTTAAACTGGAAGCCGGAAGCTCTGTTTTCTTCACCTACTAGTTCTCTTCTTTGCATATGGTTTTATATCCACATCCCATATACGACTAGAGCAATAGAATAAGTTTTACTTTCAAATATACCAAAACCAAAAGCCGGTATTCTCACAAAGTAATTACTTTTTAAAATCATCTTTTAGTAACTAGCCTAGTTATCTTCAGAAAATTATTACTGTCCAATTCCCCTCGACCACCCAACTAAAACAAAGAAGCTTACCAACAAATGCAACCACAAGGGCTCATGTTTCACCCTATCATCCTTAATATGCTTCCATATGGAATATAGACATGCACTAAAAAACAATTGTACGAGGAAAAGTTGAGCATTCCTTTCTAAGCCAAAAAGCAAGTCTTGTAGTTTAAATCATGCATGTGTTGAAAATGTAGTCAGTTCTACTTCTACCAATATTCTGGATCTTGCAAGAAGATAATTTTCATTTCTTGGCCTCAACTTTTAGGCTAAATACAGATGCATTGGCTTATAAACAGTTACGTACCTTGTTGACCTTCAACTTTTATTGGTCAAAACACTTTCATCGAAGAGAAGTGTTGGATATATTTATGTTCACGAATTTCATGAGTGCATTGAATTGAATATTACGAGCATCAAATTGAAAATAATTACAAAAGAATAAATAACTTTGTAAAGAACGTAATTCCAACAGGTCAGGAGGCCATTTACTTGATAACAAAAAGCCAGATATAAACAATGAAACTAAGCACAATAATTAGAGACCAATCTAAATGTAAAAGCACTAGACTTTAAATTTTGTCAGGAATAAGCTAAATTTCAATATTTCTCAATATTATGTTCTGAAGCGACTTTTATAATGAAGGAGAACTACTTCCCATACAATGATTACCCATAAAATTGCAGTTTCATCTCAAATTTTAACAGTAAGTGTTCTTCAAAATATACGAAAGGCAAATTATCAAGTGTGCTCTAGTGAACTTCCCAAATGGCCTATTATCATCAATTAAGGGACGAAACAATCTACAAATTGAAGTATATATATACAATAGGGTGTTCAAGTGTAGATATATAAGGTCATTGATGAAGCAATAGTTGTTATTTACAATTGTTAACCTACAAAATACCCAAAGTCCCCAAGTAAAGCAATATCACAGTACCAAGAACTGCAACTATTCCTAATGCAATCCGGTAAGAGTAATGCTAGAGGTACCAAAATGGATCCCAAAATTGTTTTCTCGAATAACGAATTACACATGGCTTAATTTTATTGGTAGAACGCATATTAATACACGCGGGGTCCATATTATTTGTGAGTAAATGATCAATAACAAATTGACAACTCATCATTTGGGAAATCTTTTGGGAACAGATTTGGGACCTCTAGCATTATTCATCCGGTAAAACAAAGTAATTACTCTGTACACCAAAAACCGAGAAATGTCATTTTACACCAACTCTTTGCTTCCTGAAACACGTTTACTGTTCTTGATAATTTCATGTAATGTTCTAATACTTTCACAATGAATATTAACATACAGTTCTACCATCTAGATTTGTCTCTTAAGACATCTTATTTTATTATTTTATCCTTTGGATTTTCTCTAATTGTGGAGAACTTAGAATATATCAGAACACACTAGTCACAGATAGTCAAGGACATCCTTCTCTTGTTTTGAAGCCACACACAGTTAGGTGTCTTAGAAGATGTTTGAGCCTCCTACCCTTGTGAATAAATATGCGACTCCAATTCAGCTATGAAATATCACTGCGGTCAGTAAGTTGGGAGACTAGTTAAAACTGGTTTTCAAATATTGAGTCCCTGTTTCAGATTTGATCTCATACTAAAAAACCAAGAATTGTCATTCAACTTCCTGCTTATTTACTACAGAAATGTTCATATAATAAAATTTGGAATTATCCACATAATATGACGAATCGGACTTTGTTTTTTAAAATTCTACCGTTTTATCATGCACCATGTTTCCATCATTCTTTACCCCCTATATATTCATGTTTCATTTTCCCTGTGACTTCCAAGCGCAATTATCATTAAAAAAATATTAAAAAAGTCCAAAGTAAATGAGCTGCACAAAAACTATAAACATGGAGGATATGCAAGTCAAAAGAAAAGTTTATTTCTACAACACAAATAACCAAAAAAAAAAGACAAACTACAACTCAACCATATTTATACACATATAAACCTAGAACTCCAAAAACACAGCAAACCTGGAAACACTACAATGAAGCAGACTGAAGTCCAAGATTGTCATCCAACAATGGAAAGTCTATCTTGTAGCTTCAATCTAATCCCCAAGATTTGCCAAATATAAACATGTAGCAATTTAGATATCTGCTCATGTATGTAGAATATATGATAAACCACAGCACAATTATAAACCTTACACGACAGAATAAATACAAGAAAATCAAAGCCTAACCGCTGCAGTCAACAAAATGTAAAATTGACAGTGCTTAATGTGCATCTGGAATATATATATGTCTTTTAATAGGAAGGTTATCACTTATTACTTAAACGTAAAAATAAAACACTATATATAGGCGTTACACCAGTTCGCTAGGAATGTGAACGTATATGAGCTTTATTCAGGTAATCCACCTATTTCTTATTATACATAGAGTCTCCCACTCTAAAAGAATTCTCAATTTCTAATTCTTAAGGTTTAAGGAATAGTGGTCAGCTTCATGATATCACTTCCTTCTGAAAAACTGTCGCGGCATTTAATTCAACATGGTCGATATACGAGTCTGTTGGTTTTTTAAGATATGCTTCACTCCAGTGCTTCAGGTACTATGACCCTCTGCCATCCATTGCAGCAGAGCCGTTTCATGAGAGCTGGGGAGCTAAGCACAGTTCTTACGTTGAATGAAATCGATTCTTTTTTATATAAAAATAGAAATCGGATAGGATAGCTGGATGGATCTATCTTTTATTATAATATATATTACTCAAAAAAAGGTGGAATGACATACTAGTTCCTCTGTTTCTTATTAATGTCCCTTTTACCCATTTCATTTGCTCCTGTTTAAATGATCATTTGATTTAACTCGAGTAATTATATCTTTATAAATTTTATTGTAGAGGCCTCAGTTCCAAATAGCAGATGTGCAGAACTCTTCTGACGCTAAAACCTTTATTGGCAAATATGTTGGGACCACAAGATTCTACTTATTTATAAAGTTACTAATTATTCCTTAAATTAATATTTGTTAATTTACAAAGTTATATTACTTTTACAAAGATATTATTTTAACAATCCGGGTATAACATTATTTGAACTAGAGATCTAGAGCAATAGGACTGCTCCTGCGAGCGCCTATATGTGACGCGAAGTGCAACTAAGGCGCTTCATTCAAAATTGACAAATTTTGAAGAAACAAAACTATTCAAAAAATTAATAATTTAAGGATGATGAGGATCTTGATAGTAATCTCTATCAAGGTGTTTTAAACCTTGGTGTCAATTTTGAAGGGAAAAAAATCTTCAAAAAACTTAATAATTTAAGGATGATGAGGATCTTGATTATAATCTCTATCAAGGTGTTTAAACTAGACCATGCAATTTTGTATATGACACGAAAAATTAGTGTTTGCATTTATATTTTAAGTACATAAACACGAAAGTACACGGATATTTATTGTCGTGATTGGGTTACCCTTTAGGTACACACGACACAAAAGTACATGATATAAGTAAATAAAAATAATCAAATATATATATATCAATATATTATAATAAATAATTTATGTACAATTTGATGCCAATATTAGAATTATATACATATAATTAATATAATCTTTTATCTTTTATATACATATAATAGTTGAATAGCCCATGCCACAGGTTTGGTATATTTTAATTTGTTTTGGTATCCATGGATACTTTATTTTATATTCAGGTTTGGCAATTTTTCCTTAATTGCATAAGCTTGGTATCCATGATACATCTTTTTATTTATCTAGGTTTTGGTAATTTTCATTAATTGCACAAGCTTGGTATCCATGGATCTTTCCTTTTATGAAATTTTAATATTTATTTCCCACTATGACCACTTATTATTAGAAAAAAAAATTATTTTTTCCCAAATCAATCAACACCACTTAAACTTATTTTTATCATTTTTATTTTATTCAGGATTTAATTTTTTATTTCACTATTTTGACAATTATAAATTTAATTTACACATTTTCAATTCTTACATCGATTAAAATTTATTAATTATAATATCAACATTACATTCTAATTATTTCCTAATATTACACTTTCCAATAAAAGATTTATATATTTTACAATTAGAAAAAAATATAAAATAAAATATGTTCTTTTTAAAAAAAATTATAATAATATAGCTTTTTCATGTATTAATACAATATAATATTTATTCATATTTATGTTTATGTCAATATTAATTTGAATTATTGAATAACATGAATTATTCATATTTCAGTGTGATATCAATAATTATTTTATCTTTGATAAAAATTTATTTAAATGATATAATATATATTGAGTATTTGAATTATACATGCTAACTCTCCCATTATAATATGATCTAACTTATTTTTCTTTAGATTAATAAAGTTTAATACATTAAGGCACTATTTGAATTATACATATATATGTAATAACTTAAGCAACATAATAAATGAATATGGTACTTAACATTTTTATGTCATGTTGGAACTACTATAATATTGGATTTAATTGATATTATATAATTGTTGTATTTAATATAAATTAAATGCAATGACAACTATCGACATATATAATTTATCTAATTAATATATCTCATATATTATGTAAATAATAATAAATAATTAAATACTAAATATTATATATGTTAAATTTAAAAATATTGAACCTTGAAGCAAAGCGTGGGCTAAAATCTAGTATCAATTAATATGTGTACATCAATTAATTATCAATATTTAAAATTAAAAAATATATAATATATATTAATATTTTATTTTTCCCCTTTCGTGAACATTTTGTGTACTTTTCATGTTGTTTACATAAAAAGATCGAGTACCTTTTGTGTCATTTCGTATCGTTTTTACGTGTCGTGTTTATGATTGGGTTTCAGGTACACGAATCTCATTTTGTGTTGTGTCCGTGTTACAAGTTCAAACACTAAAGTACACGACACGGATGGCCAAGTCTATTTTAATGAAGAAGAAGATTAAGTTATCTTCTAGACTAAACACTCTTTAGTAACCGACTAACTCTTTTTGTCATCGTAAACCCAAGTTTTATCTCTTGACTCTTATTCATTAAATTAATTTTAATGTAACCTGTTTTGTAATTTTAATGTTATTATTTTTATCAATTAATCATATTTTAACATCTACATAAACGCCATTGTGTTCTCAGTTTTTATTTTTAACAAGTGAAGATTCTTTGAGGAATTTCTAACTTTTCCCAAAAGTACCACATATCGTCTTCAACCCCATCTTTAACATTACTTTTCAATGATGGGACCCATAATTTTTTTTAAACTCTAGGCCTCTAATTCAACAATTTCAATACTTACATTACTGAAATGATATACTTGTTAAATTAATATTAATTCTATTCTTAAATTAATATATTAATTAGTCAATTATTAATATGATCTTTAGGTCCCAACAATATTAATTAATAGAGGTTTTAGTGTACATTTCCCCTCGCCATTCATTTCTGAAGTCATTTCATTTATATTCGAAGAACAAAATTACATTTATTTAAATATTTAATTTTTCGGTGGCTTGTTTTTTCTGCCAATGTATTCTATATAATTTTAATTAAAACTTAACATATAATATTTAAAACATTAACTTAAAAATAATTCCATCTAGATTTAAATTTGTCAAATTTGACAACTTGATGACTAAAAAGAAAATATTAGTGAACAATTTGTATCCAACCTATATTGATTAGTTCTAGTTTGCGTTGTTTTACAATTTCTTAGATTCTATAAGAAAAAAATTAGAATATAAAAATACTATGTTATTGTTTTCAGGGAGGATGCCCCTGCTTTATCCCAATCAAATCCTTGTTGGGTATTTTTTCGAGTATAGGTAGGGAACGGGGAAGATTTTGTAAAAATTTTGGTGATGGGGGGACAGGGAATAGTGGCTTCCCACCCCGATCTCCATTCCCGATCCAGCTTAGTAGCATTTGACATATACAATAGCTTTGATGCGCTTGGCCTATCTAGCTCAATGTCTTGCTTTTATCAAGAGCTGAAGGTGCTTTTTGATTCAGATGTGATGTCACAAGTCACAACATAACTTTGATCTAGCAACTCTAAGTTCATTCCACAAACTTCACTATGCTAACAATTGCTAATAAGATTCGACAAACCAATTAACTAAAAAGTTACTATGATCTCCCCAAAAATAAAACGAGGCAAAACTATATATACAAGTGTGAAAATGACATATTTGTGTTTGAACATTTTCTTACCACAAACTTATTTGCCAGTAAACCCTTCCAATGAAGTTTCATCCCTTTTTGCGTGTGCCTCGCCCAGAAAAGACTGGTTCAATTGTAAGGATCTATTATCGAAAAAGTTTCAACCAGAAATAAGAATGAAGATCAACTTCAAAACCAAAACTCAAATGCATGCTTATTGATATTCAAACATGCATTTTCCTAAGTTACTCATTGTAAAATTAAAGTGAACTTGAAAATGAGATAATGTGCCACAAGTCAACTCATGAATCACCTAACAGCATAATATACTGCAGCTACATAAAAAGCCAGAGAGAGGAGTATTTGCTACAGTGTGTCTCAACGCATCTGCTAAGGTTTCCTCCAAATACAGCATATTATTTTATAGTTGTTAATGAAATAAGGATCCATAGATAAATATATATATTCTTAACCAAAGAAGGAGAAGATAGTGTAGGAATAATTCTTCTGGGTCTAATGAGTGTTAATATATTGGATATTGTACTTGAAAAGTTAACATTCTGATTGCCCAAAGACAATTGATAACTGTCGTCAAGTTAACTGTAGTCGGAATAAGATGGTGTATAATTTGTAGAGATAAGAGACTGAAGAACGCAGTTTAGCAGTTTGGTAGCATACTGTATTACATTGTTGTACTATACCTAGGTTCTTTGTTGTTTGGAAGACTCCTGAAGGTAATATTGTATTCCAAAACATTTGCAGAGCATAATATCTAACAAACTACTTCAAAAATATCATATATTATCTTTTTCTTTCATATTAGTGAGTACTGACAATAAAATTTCCAATGCTTAATATTTTCTGGATGAAATAAATAACACAGGCAAACAATAATTTAGGGTGTAGGGGTCCAATAGTTTATTGGGCCAGTACTATTCAAAAAGATTCATATTGCTGCAAACTAGTTTATGGGAGTTCCGTCATTGCTTCCGAACAAAATGTATTAAACCAACTTTGTCACTGAGCCAGAAAACTTTATGTTATTCCTAATTCCTAGCCAACACCAACTAAGGTCGAGCCAAAATGCTGTTCCATTTTGAATACTATTGTAACAAATATGTCTGACCAGTAGCTAAAAACCTAACTTCACTAGGCTAACGTTTTTATCACAGGCCTCTTGCTCCGCTTATTTCTTTTTCTTTATCTTTTGTGAAAATATATGCGGTGTACCCCAGTTAAAGAAAATCCCTTCTACAATTCCCTACTTGTTGATATCATGATCTTATATAGAGCACTTAGCATTGTTTTCTGAACATGTAACCTAACAATGCCACAAACTACAAGGGTTCTTCAGAATTGATATCTATACGTCCACTGATTAAATTTCCAAGCATGATCCTACTAAAAACACGTTCTAAAGATTCTTGTACAGTACATGGAATCCAAGGTAAGTTTTTTCAGTTTTTGGCTGAAAATATTAGGAAACACTATGTTCATCCTCATGCATCTAATCCGACTCAAAATCTCTAGATAAGTGTGCAAACACGTGCATCATATCTACTCCAAATTCTACTATTGTGAAGGTAGAATGTTTCCCTATCAGCCGTTTTTAATCAGTGAATATATATAGATATATTTCCTGTACGAAATAATGATACAAGAAACATCCAACTTTTACTTATGGTACCTCCAAATTATTTCACATAACCATGACTTGCACACTCTTGGAAGCAAGACCCATTTTCAAACATACAAGCAGTAAATTTATCAGCCTATTAGACAAGGATTTCTATCTTGGAACTATTTCAAACTGATAGTACATGAACTACTAACAAGCTTGATGGAAAATGCCAACTTCATAGTTTATAAAAAATGTTGATACTGGCTAAATGTTCAAATGGCTCAAAATGACAATCAGGCCACATGCATAAGGGAATTAATTGACAAAGTATACTCATTGTGACAGGCAGAATGTTAAAAAATTAATAATAATAACTAAACGAATATTTAACATAAAAAACGACAAATCAGACATAAAACTTGCAACAAGAAAAAGGAATAACCTAGTTAGATCTTCTCCTCTAGTATTATTAGTCAATACATATAGATTCCAATCGCAACATATTCTGCATTACTTATGCTGTTATGCATCAAATGAGCAAACATGGAACCATAAAGACAGGGCTTATTAAAAAAGAGAGAAAGCTCTTCAATTATAAAGATAAATCATAGTGGTTTTCAGTTTTTACTATAACTTGAAACACGTATTGCTCCAGTTGGTTGAGAAGAATTGAATGGAACTTAGTACACAAAATTAAGGGTGAAGAGAAGTACACAAGAGGGAGGGAAAAAATGAAAGAGTTCATATTTTCTACGATGAATTTTGTGAAGAAAATGAGTAGGAACTAGTAGTAGTCTCTAATTGGTAGTAGTTTGAGTAATAGTTAAAATTGTACGAACAGAATACGAGAAGGTAAGGGGGAATCATGGATATTCACCCAAGCACAAATTTTATTTCTTTCAACCAAGCGGAGAATAGTGAAGAATTTCTACCTAGTACTGAAATATCATAAAGCTTATACAACCAATAATCCACATTACACACACAGTCATTGTCTACTTTATTCTTTTAAATGTAATATTCACATTGTTTCAAATCTCTCCCGATAGGCTTTATACTACTACCTACAATGATGATGATGATGATGATATAAATTAAGAGAAAAAATTTCAAACTTACCCAAGGTTGGGATAATTTTACATACAAAAATACGAGAGTATACTTGTAAATTCATAATCAACTGTGTAATTGCAAGTGTACCCTTATTTTTTTATACTTAAAAACCTTATAACCTCATGTAATTTCCTGAGGATGGCCTCAGGAATATAATACTCATTAAGTAATCCCCCTTTAAACAAAATAGTACAGCAGAGAAAGTTAATAAATTTTAATAAATGAGATGCTGATAAGTTAATAAATTTTAAACTTCAGACTGGATGGCAACCTGAATCGCAAGCCTTCCATTTTGAAGCACTATAGTATAGCTACTCCATTAGCAAGAGATCAAGCACAACAAACTAGTTATCCTAAAGATTACTGACCAGCAAATATTGGCCGATACTAAACTCAGATGAATATGAACATCATCAATCGATACAAAAACCAAGTAGCATCCCTTAAATAAGAGAATACTCATAATACCAACCGCCGATCAGCTCTCGATTTGAATGAAGGTCATAATCAACTCTAGCAGATGATACTACTACTAATAATAAAATGCAAACATATACGCATCCCAATGGAAAATTTTAAGTCAAACAGGTTTATACTAATACTTCAGTTCGAAAGTAAGCATAATCATGATAAGAGAGCAATCCGAAATGATAAAAGTAGCATAAATCATCCCGATAAAATAGTGAAACACAGAAGGGTGTATCACCTATTGCTAAACTCAAGCTTCAACCCTAGCTAGTACCGACACGCTGTTAAAACATGCAACAGAAGACCTGCTCCATTTAAGCCTTGTTTCCCCATCCCCTATTACCAGCGTTTCTTGACCTGATTCCCTCTTCAATGGAAGAATGGTCTTTTGAAGTTCTATGACATAAAAATTAGGCAAAGATCATGAATCCTTCTGATTCCATGTACTTATGTGTTAAAGAGTAATCACCATAATGTATCAGAGTACTAGGGCGAATTTACAACTTACTTCTGTCTCTTTGCATTCTGCTGTTTGATGCTAATAACCATGTCCATAGTCCTCTGCTGGTGCTCTGCTGTTTGTGAGTGTAGGTCAAGGCCATCTACACCATCACAATCAACTTTGCAAATCCTGCACCATCCCATACTTGTAGGCATTCTCTTTCTGAATCTATCAAAGGAATCCAAGTTCCCCTAGGGCATACCCATGAAACATAAAAATGGTCAACATGTTATTAAACAGAACCGTAAACCTGAACACACAAAATAAAATGTTGAAAAGGAAAACATGCATTAACTCTATATTTAAAATAACTCTGCATAACGTACTGCATAAAAACCACCAGCGCTTGGAAATCCATGGAGAGAAAAGCTGCTCCTAAATCCAGGCTCGCCAAGACGTGGATGGTGGGATTTATTTCCTGCAAATGATTCTGCATAAGGGAAACCTCCATGCCCAGTCAATTCCCCCATGCCCTCCGGAAATGTTCCAAAACCGTCTACAGCACCAAAATGACTTGGTACATTTCTAGGACCAAAAAGTTCACCCCTGCGCAAATGGTTGGGAATAAAATCTTGACCAGCCATGTTACCACTCCTCAAATGATCACGAAGAGGCTTGCCAACTGGATCTGAAGATATATCAAAAGATCTGGGTCCTTCATAAATTGCACGAGTGCCCCGACCAAGAACATTATCAAGACCAGGCTGATTGTGTGGCTGAATGCCAGTTGGTCTTTCTCCAACATTGTTCGTATGAGAAGACCCACTTGGATGATATGAGGGCAAGAACTTTGAAGGAGTCTCAGAATTATATTCACGAGGATAATCACCTGCCCTTAACGAGCCATTCCCAAAATTTGTAGGTGGTGGCTTAGGGAACTGTTTCCGGGCCTGCTCATACTCACCCTGGCCAATACGTCCAGCTGGTCCAGTCATAAACTGATTCCTGTGATCATCATTAACATTTTTAACTTGCGACCTTGACACAGCTTCAAATCCAGGTACGCGATTTTCATTTGATAAAGGCATCTCGTATAAACCTTTATCAAAAGATCCTGTTACATGGGGGCCCATATATCTACCCTCTAACTGGTGAAGCCTCTGATTCTGGAATAGAGCAGCACCATCAGATCCATGTAGTGATCCGATTTTCTCAGCTTTAATAGTCTCGGAAAACGGAGGCTGAGAAGGAGGGTTATTCTGACAATATTGCCCCCCACCTTGAAAGCTTTCATGTGTGCGAGAACTAGACTGATGACAATGTTCAGATGGATAAAGAGATTGATGGAGTGGACCCGACAGTCCAGGTCCCTGAGGTTTTAAATGAGCAGATCCTTGACCTGGTGGTGCATTGGGTGGGGCCCCTAGAGAAGAACCCGAATTTGATGGCATAGCAGGTCTTTGTTGTAGAGATGAAGGCCCAAAGTGCCCTGAAGGCGTCTGATATCTGCCTTGATCAGTGAGTGGATCTGGATTAGAGGAATTCATGAGACCCTTGTCCTGGAACCCAGTGTATTCATTCACGGCAGGACCTTGTAGGTTGAATTTTCCGTGACTCGATCTATTTCCGTGTGCCAACACATTTGTATCATCTTTCTTATGTCTCGAATAAGCTTCTGTCTGTCGCGAAGTAGAATCTTTTCCAGAGGAATTCTCCATTTGTTTTGCATCAAAAACACTTCCATCTTTCTCACTAGGTGTTGCAGTTTCTAATTTATCGCCACTGGATGAAGAATCCAAGTTGCAATTAGCATCTTCTTCCTTAACGATTTTCTTCATTAATGGCTCAGAAGAACCCACTTTCAATGCATCAACCTCACCTTCTGCAACCTTGCTCCTAGATCCTTCATGTGTTGCAATATTTTCAGCTTCACTTGTGATTTTTTGTTCCTCATCCCCACTTTTTCCTCTAACTTCAGATTCCAACACTTTAACACTAACAGAATCCACTCCAGGACCACCAACATCATTCCCAGCAGTCTTGTTTAAAGTTGGTCCACCTTGTGCTGCAGCATTTCCTTCAACCAGTGTATGTGTCATTGCTCGATCAGACTGAGAAAACTGTTGCCCAGAAAGCACTTGCTGTTGGTTACCAATTCCACCCTCAAATGTCTGATGCCCAGATGGTTGAACTGAACTTGATGGCAATGGTTGTGAATGAGCAGCACCACCAAACGCACCACCAGATTGTGGAAAGGGCTGAGATGTTGCTGTTTGATTTGCTGCAACTGGCCTACCGCCATAGGCTTGAGGGTGTTGAGGTGGCATACCATGTGCTTGCACACTGCCATGCGATGGCGGCGGAGGGCAGGAAACAGCACTCTGTTGCAACTGAGTTGGACCCTGTGGTTGAGACTGAGTCTGCATAGGCTGCTGACCATAAGGAATCTGATGTAATGGACCTTGAATCGAACCAGATGCCTGTGACGGAAAAGGCTGCTGCCCGTATTGCTGAAATGGTTGCTGCATGGGTTGCACGGCAGGACGTTGGTGACCCGTGTACTTCTGCTGAGGAGTTTGAGGATATATCTGAGGATGCTGGGCAGGAGGGGCACCCTGGATTTGGCTTTGACTCGGCATCTGGTTTGGCTGCTGTTGATTTGGCAGTGAAGCACTAGCCTGTGGTGGTCGTATATGTGGGGATTGTTGAGGAAACTGAGCAGCTGGAGGAAAAGACCCACTAGAAGGATGCATAGGCATGGGATAATGTTGTTGAGGGGCCTGCATGATTTGCTGGTGAGGCTGAACTGGAGGATGTGATTGATAACCCGGTATAACACTGGGAGCAGGTTGCTGACTTGGAATATTGTTGGGCTGAGATGGGTGGGAATACTGATGACTTTGGGGCTGAGATTGTAAAGCAGGTTGGGGATTAGAGTGAGGCTGGGGCTGCATTTGAAGCTGCGACTGCTGTCCCTGAGACGGTGCCTGAAGATTCTGTTGTGCAGGAGGCTGCATAGAATAGGGTAGCGGATGAGGTTGTGCTTGGGGATAAGGCTGCTGCGGAGGGATTTGACCCTGGGCAGCTGTTTGAGCGTGAACTTGGATGTGAGGACGGGGCTGTGTTACAAGATGAGATTGTTGTTGCGGATTGACTTGATTCTGCATGAAGGATTGTGCTTGAGGCTGTCCTTGGGGCTGTGGTTGCGACTGTGCTGGACCTTGCCCTTGGACCTGAGGCAAAGGTTGATGATGACCCTGCATTGCGGTCTGGTTCTGAGCATAGACCACAGGTTGTCCTGCATACGGTGCATGCTGCTGCACCTGTTGTGCAGGTTGTTGCTGATACGGGTAGTACTGCTGGTATGGATCATATCCAGGATACTGCTGCTGATACTGTTGAAAATGTTGAGTCATCACGGCACCTGAAGCGATTGCCTGGACATGAAGATTTATATCCTGTGTGGTTGGAGTGGCCATAGCGATCTGTGATACCTGTGCCTGTGAGGTGTGGACTGCGTTTTGAGAACTTGTCTGGCTGGAGTTTGCAGTTATAACTGCGACAGCAGTAGCAGCATCTTTTGAATTTTCTGTGGTCTGCTGCGCATGTGGATTTGCACCCTGTAGTTGTTTAACAATGAGTCAGAAACAATTTTGAGCAAATGGAAGAGTTAATTAAAAATGCACATCACTAGATCATTTGCACACTCACAGCACAATTTTGTGCATGCTCCTGTACGTGGCGATGAATAATTTGCACACCACATCGGTTGCACACAACAGGGGAATTTCCAAAGGAACAGCCAGAGCAATGAGAGGTGCACTCAGATAACGGTCCCTGCCATGAGCATCCACTCCTGTGAAACAGACAATGCACTAGAGTTTTGCCAATCCGGTCTGCCAGTGCTTTGTCTGATTCAACAAGTGGCTGCAATGAAAAGGACAATGAACAAATTGAGAAGGTCGAAATCGCAATCAGTAACTTAAAAAGCCATAATACGATAAGTTCTAACCTTAGAATCCTTTTCTGTCACCAGGTATCCATCATAGGGGCAGGCCTTCGTAGTTCCAACAACATATGCCAGACAAAGTTTGCAGTATAAATGAGTGCACTGCGACTGAAGTGCTTCACTCGGATAAACAAGTGTGCGACAAACTGGACAGAAGTACTCGCCCACTAGAGAATGTATGTTAACTATGCACTCGTTGTCGAAACCCATATCTGCTCTGAAGTCTGCCTCAAAAATTACAATCATTAATGAATAAATAAATAAATAAATTCAGATCACTTCAACACGAGGAAAACTGGAAAAGTATTAATAACAATGATTCAACATAGCAAATCAAGATGGAAAAGAACACAAATTTGCAACTCGTACTACACTTGGCACAAATAACCAACACAAATAAGGAAATTAAAGAGCACAATCACATATCAATATAATATACTAAACTCAACTGATCCCTAGTTCGTCGAAAAAAATATATTCATCAGTCCAGCAGCAACTATACAACACTCGTATATTAAACATAGACCTTTTTCCAAACAAAGACTACATAAGTATACCGCATATAAGTGGAAATGGTTATTCCCGCTTCCAATCATCATTTCAGTTTTGGAAATAGGGCATTTAAATACCAAAACTGGAAAAGTCGGCTCGAAACATTACACTCTACACAATCGTGCATGTGGAAAATGGGAAACCCTATTTTTAATAGGTCCCACATCCTCAAATGCACACCTAAAATGGTATAAAGAGCCAAACATACAAATTGTGATATTTATATACTTTGATATCTGTTATGTTTTTTATTCTTCAGGTCCATCACCCAATACAATCCCCCCAAAACACCAATAAAAAAATGAGCAAAACAAAATTAATATATGTGTGTTGTGTCATGTGTGTATGTGTGTGTTTTACCCAGATAAGAATTTTCTTCAAAGCCCTTGAGAAACACAACAAAAGAAAATTTGAACAAAGGACCAAGAATGACAATTGTAAAATGTACCCATATAAGAATTTTCAACATATCCCATAACAAACACAATCAAAGATATCAAACCACAAGCACATACAATTCAAACCAATGTAACAACATATGATCGTCTATATCTAACATTCACACAAAAACTAACAAGAAGAAATGATATATAACAAGTAAACATCAAGAACCTAAACATAAAAACACAAAGAACAATAGAGAACAACCAAAAACACACACAGATATGTGAATATATATATATATATATATATGAATCAGAATAGAGGAGAACATGTACCAAGATTGATCAGAAGACGAACCCAGGTATAAATCTTGAACCAATCAGATGTAAAGATCGAAACTTTATGAATAATCAGTGAGTATGGTCTGAAGAGATTATCAGGCCGGCGGTGCTACTAAATATGTATATACAACCCTACCAAGTTTTACACCGACCCATCAACAAAAAAACGCATTGTATTCATCCTGATTTCCGGCTTTATACATTTTTTTTTTTAGTTTTTACATCTTTTATTTATCAATACCATGCAATGTATATTTATTAAAGTATTCTTTTGATTAAATAATTTTATTTGAAAATTTTTGTTTGTAAAATTTTGGATATTGTGAATGTATTCTTTTGATATTTTATTAGGATTTTCATTTCATTTCATTTTATTTGATCTGTGTGTATTTTTTTATTAAATAATATTATAATTTGATATAATTAACACTAACTTATACAACGGGCGATGCACGTATCGAATTATTTTAATATTTTAATATTTTCCTTTAATAATTTCAGTGTATGTTTTTTATAATAATAATTTAAAATTTATTTAATATTACATTTATATATTTTATATAATTTTTCATATAATTTATTTATATTTTAATAGAATAATTTATATATATTTTGTTTAGATATGTATATTAGTTAAGAGATTAATTTGATATATATTTTAATTTGAAGATTAATTTTTAAAAATTAGACACAATAATAATGATCAAACTATACCGAGAAATAGATGTGTTAATGAAAATTAAAGTTAATTTGAATTAAATAATTGAGTTGCGGTAATTAATTTTTCTTAACTTCGTTTATCATCGTAAGTATTAATATTACGGTGTTATATCTTATATTCCGTAAATTTAATAATTTTAAAAATATATCGACAAACGATGTCATCTATCATATATGAATTAAAAGTATTGCATATTTATCCTTATAAAAAAATTTGATACGAACAATGTTTTCATCGAACATACAGGATAAACTTACACAATATTTGTTCTTATACGAGCGATGTGCCCGTCGAACATATAAAAAAATATAGAATTTGTGTATTTTGAACAGAATATGAATTTGGTATCATTTTACATTTGTATGGTAATTTGAAACAATTTCATTTTTCTAAATTGAGTCAGATTCTAAAACCATAGTATGTGTAAAGTCAGAATATATTAGGCTAAATGTAATAATTTAATTAACCTAAAAGGCATCAAAGAAAATTATCATGATTTATTTGTGTACTGATTAGTCGTACCCTTTTATATTGAATTGAAATTTTTATATATATCAAATTGACTTGATAATCGTACTCTATCAATATATGCTAAACTAAAATTTATGTAGGTGTTAATTGTTAGTGGGAGTGTTTGAAGGTATTTGTATTGATTTATATATTTTATATTTTAAAATTTTTGATAAATTTTGAATTTTTTTCGCGTATCTCAATTAATAAATTAGAAATTTGTTAAATTTATAATCGAATGTGTCCGGCAAATAAATATGAAAGAAAAATGAAATCTAGCAATGAAGTAAATATAAGATTTTTGATAAATTATAAAAAATATGAAGAAAGTTGTCAATGTTTTAAATATTTTTAGATTATGTTTGGAAACTTTAATTTCATTTCAAATGATGAATTTCAAATCACACGGATCTGAGTTGTTATTACAAATTCTCATATTTGTACTAAGAGTATATTGAAATTCAAATTCAAATTTTTATTATTATCCAAATATGTCATTTTATGAAATTCAGATTTCAAATAGAATCCATGTTCCCAAACGGCCATTAAGAAATTTGACAATTTTAGAATATATCTCTTTCTTAAAAGAATTAAAATAGATATCAAAATGTTTTTAAGAAATTAAAATCCTATCACATCGATAAATATTATTGAATACTCTCATGTCAAGTGCAGATACTGTTTAATACACATTTCGTCTCGTTAATACATAGTACGACACATGATTGCATAGCTTATTAGCAAAATTACATCCTGTCAGACGTGTGTTATAACATCTCATGTCACCTTAGTAACTCCAAGAACTTTACAATCTAAATAATCTCATCTCACCTTAGACACGCTTACTCCAAAAACTATACAATCTTAACGAAATCAAGGGTATCCATAGATTTTGCGGCCTATGTTATCGGATAGATGCAAATCCTAATCCAAACAAGTACTACTTTCTCGGTTTGATAACTTAGTGACATCATGTCGAATAGAACGAGTATATTTGAGTCCCATGAAGGACAAATTGTTGGGTCCGGTATACATTCACTTGTGAATTTAGATTGTCATAAATGGTATGAAAGTAGATGATTTTTTTAAACTTGCGACATCACAAATCCATTTATGTATTATTTTTATTATATTAACCATTGCGATTTTTCTTGAACACCTATTTATCAGTAGCCTTTTGGATTAGTAGCTACTATATCCTTTATCTGTCATTTTAATATAATTAGTTTTTGGATCTTTTGTGATTGTATCTTCTGATCTTGTTTTTCAACTCTACTTTGTTGGTTTTGTGAAGCAGGATTTTTGGTCATCTGGGTCGGCCTTACAAATATACCTGCCACTTGTGACACTGCTTTCTGCAACTAGATTATTTTCTCTGAGATACAGCTGAAAATTTGTTAGGTAATTAACCGTGTTAGTAGGTGGCTTGTGAATCTAGTGGAGAAAATAACTAAGCTTGTTAAAATAGTGGTTGGAATATAGGTCTGCATTCACAAGGATATTGGCTTGTCACAAGATATCCATTACCTTAAAGGTGACAATTTTTGGTTGGTTGTTTGACCCTGATGGTATATTTGTACCTCTGACGATGGTCTTCTTCTTAGTATTGCGATTACTAGTTCTGAAAACTTAGCTTTTGTAAACTTACAATGAATCACTCTGCAGCAGATTGGGATCGCGGAACAGCAGTTGCAGTTTCAAAGGATAAGAATGGGATTGATCAGGTGTTACTTCAGACCAATCGAGGTGCTTCAGCACAGGTTATATCTTTTTAACTTCTTAACACATTGAAGGGTTATCAATCTAGTTTCCTTACGCAAAACAAGCATACTAAATTAGGGTGTGAATTGGGTAAAATGTACACAGACCTTGCCCGTACTCTAGTCTTAATCATGATTTCCATGTTTAAACTCGACTGGACAGTATGCCAATGATATACTTAATTGACTAGAATGTAAGTTATATACCATGCAAAGAACTTTATGCCACTTTACATTTTAAAATTTCATCTCAAATGTTGGAACAAGCTGTAAGAAACCATGCCTCTGATTCTTGGACAGTTGGAATAATCAATCAACAAGATGATTTACATTGTCTGTGGTTCATTTAACCAGGTTAGTTTACATGGAGGGCAGGTTCTTTCATAGAAGAATGAACGAGGAGAAGAATTGCTATTCACAAGTAGCAAGGTGCATTCCAATTAGAATTTTTGACCTTGCTTTTGACGGTCTTTGCCATGCTACGTAAGTAACTGCTGCATGAATAACTTGGTCGATAAGTATCTATTATATATCAACCAAAGTTGAGCGAAATCTTCATAAAACACAAATTGTTCATTTTAAGTATATCAAGTATATGAGGTGTTAGACTTAGCAAAAAAATATAAAGTATATGAAGAATTACTAGAGTTAGATAAAATATAATGACCTGGGGGATTTTATAAGGACGGCATGAGTTAACACATCAAGCTCTGAAATTATACAAGACTTGTATCCACGTCTTATGTTTCTCCACTATTTTGACATGTCAAAGTAAGTCATTTTGATGTCGGTTTTTTTCCTTTCCTTTTTTTCTTCTTCTCATTTTCCGGCTTCTTTTAATTCAGGCAATCTTCAAGCCACCAACTGCTGTAAGAGGAGGAATTCCAATATGTTTTCCTCAGGTACTTTACTACATTCGGAAAGTATAAAGGCAGTGTTTGTTAAGACAGTTTTCTGATGGACTAATTTTGTGATTTTTCTGAAGTTTGGAAACCGTGGTGCACTTGAGCAAAATGGGTTTGCAAGGAACAAGATTTGGGTGTTTGATGAAATCCGTCATCCTTTGCAACCTAGTGACTCAAATGGAAAAGCATATGTTGATTTGGTACTTAAACCATCTGAAGAAGATCTAAAGGCCTGGCCTCACAGGTATGATCACGCATAAAGGCCTTTTAAAATTTTATAATAATAAGTATTCTAACATCATTATTTATAATCTCTAGTTTTGAATTTCGTCTGAGAGTATCTCTGGCTTATGATGGGAAATTCTCCTTGATATCGCGCATCAGAAATATCAATTGCAAGCCATTCAGTTTTTCATTCGCATATCGCTCGTACTTCTCCATATCTGATATCAGGTATTATTTGATCAGGGTCACTGTCACTAATTCAGTCACCAGATTAATACTTCTGCTATGTAGCAAGAAGATTTTGGCATTGACTAGCAAACTAGGCCCTTTTGGGTAGTAAACCAAGATGCTCGTGTCTTAGTATATCTCCCTACAGTTTTTTACAAATGTGGCATCTTACAGATAAATATTTCTATCAACAGTGAAGTGAGGGTAGAGGGAGTGGAGACTCTTGACTATCTTGACAATCTATGTAGTAAAGAACGTTTCACAGAGCAAGGAGATGCCCTAACATTTGAATCTGAGGTGTGCCAACTGTTTGTGACTAGTGATTCACTGGCTAGATATATGAATCCATTTTTATATCTTATTTATGTGTAGTAATATCAGCACCTAAAATCTGCGTTGAGACCTTATGATTTGCTTATGCATGTTAAGTGTAGGTGGATCGTGTTTATCTCAGTTCTGGAAGTGTTATAGCGGTTTTTGATCATGAGAAGAAACGAACATATGTTATCAGAAAAGAGGGACTTCCAGATGTTGGTAAGTATTAATATAGATGATACTAAATCCTATGTTAAATAGTATACACACATTGGTAAAACAACTAAAACCTTCTTCACTGTGATCGCAATCATACAGTGGTCTGGAACCCGTGGGAGAAAAAGTGAAAGCCATAGTAGATTTAGCAGATGAAGAGTACAAGCAAATGCTTTGTGTCGATGGGGTAGCAGTTGAGGGCCGATAGCCTTGAAACCAGGTGAGGAGTGGACAGGCCGGTTGGAGCTGTCTGTCATGCCTTCCATATAACTCTGCTCACTTCAGTCGCCTCACCATAAGACGACTAAAGCTAGTAAATAACTTCATGATCTCTTCTTCTTTTCCCCATGCCATGATTACAGAAGTTCAATGTAAAGGAATAAGGATAGGCACTACATTATAGTCAGTTTCTCTTCTTTGTAATCAGTTGCAAAACTTCATCTCAAACAAAAGTGCAAAGGAAGAAAAAAATGAGGGAATTTTTTTTATCAAAGCCAGGTTTCGATCCTGGGACCTGTGGGTTATGGGCCCACCACGCTTCCGCTGCGCCACTTTGATTTGTTGTTAATATAAACCTATTTTTTATATAAAGAAAACTTACGGTAAAAATTTGAGACCTTCTACACCACAAATATTCTCTTAAACGAAGGTATTCGTGCTTGGATGACGGCTCTCCATCCACACAAATTATTAGTGCTTCTGCTGCAATGTGAATCTAATAATAACTAATTACTAAAACTACATCTAATGATTAGATGCTATAATAATTCAAAGCATTTTATTGGATTCTTTTGGCCAGTAAAGCATATAGGCTTTGATTGAGTTCTCTATAGAGTTGATTTCCCTCCTGGTTTTATATTAAAAAATAGGTCTATATATAAAAGTCACAAGTGTTTATGATATATTTAAAACTAAATTTAAAAAAAAAAAAACTAGTGCGTTCTCCATGCACTACTCTGCACTCTTTTTTATTGGTTAATAGTTTGCAATATTCTATATTCTTTAATGACATTAAAGACCTGTTCTCGAATTTTTTAAAGATGGAAAATAAAGTAAATAAAAAGAAGTATAATGAATTTTACTGATCTCGAATTTAAAAGTTAAAGAATGAAACTAATGAATTAATGTGTTTTAAATTTACCTTTACAAGTTAAATGGAGATGGGTGTACTATATTTTGTCAGATTTTTCAACTTGTCCATCACTATCTTGTTGATAAGATACATGGTAAAGCAGGACATAGTAAGTTTACTTCCTCACAGTATTAATAATTTGCTACTACAAGTTAATAAAGAGAAAACTCATGAGAAGTCAACTATTGGTGTTAAAAGTAAAAGTGTAAAACTGACCCAATTTCACAATCTGCAGACAACATAAATCATAAAGATCATCATCAACCTCAGTATGTTTTCATGGTGTCATGTGAGTAGTATTTTAAAACATTAATAATAGCAGCAGTAAGCAGTGATGGTGGGACTATTAGGGCACTGCAAATTAAAAAAATATCAAGTTAAAAGCTTTCCTAGCTTTCTTGTCCTTTTATCTTATTAGGATTTTGGGGGGGGGGGGGGGGGG